>OVBA01008325.1:0-12738 GCA_900406435.1 Lepidium aucheri
GGATGTTCGCTTCTGTATGAATATTGAGAAGTGCTTAAGAAAGTACTCCGCAAGCTGTTCAAAGTTATCGATTGACCCGACTCTAAGCGAGGAGAACTACTCCAGCGCTGGTCCGGTTAAGTTTTCAGTAAAGATTCTACAGAGACCTATGTCCCTTTCCTCGTCGCTGTAGTGTGCCTTCACCGCGGTGAATCGGAATATCCTCAGGTGGGCCACTGGATCGGAATCTCCCGAATAGGAGGGAAATTTGTTGTTTCCGATGTCTTTAATCGTGGCGGCCAAAATTCGCCGAGTGAAAGGGGATTGTCTTGTTGACTCCACCACTCTATGGATGTTAGGGGCCGCAGTCGTCGCCCAGTGGATTTGAGATCGCATTTGTGCGTGCTCTGCTCGCTGGGCAGCGAGGAGGGAACGCATCTCCTCCAGCTCTCTGGCCATGTCGTTCCCTTGATGTTCTTCATACTGATCGGCTGTTTGCCGAGCGTCGCTTTCCTGTGCTTCTTGGTCGCCTGTTCGGTACCTGGCACCTTCGAGTTGTTGTTCGTTTCGGCTGGTTCCCACCGGATTAACCGGTGGGTCACTTGGATGCTGATTACTTTGTCGGGGAAGCTGAGCCTGGAGCTGATTGAACCGTTGATCCTGGGCGTTGAGCCTTTCGAGGATCTGATCCGTGCGTCGATAACTTTGCTCCACTAGGTCAGCCATCATTTGTCGCAGGTCGATTAGGGTTTGTCCTCGCGTAGTCGCGGTACTCGTCGATTGTCCCCTTCGACCCGTGTTTGATGTCGTCGGTACGTCACCGTGATTGTTTGTTGGATCCATCTTTGCCGCCTGTCGATCTACTTTTCGGTTAGGATGATTCGGGCCCCATGGTGTGCGCCAAAATGTTGATGCTAAAACTCAACACTCGTTACAAAAGTGTGGGACTTCGAATCGAATTCTTTATTAGACGAAAACGGATTACAAACAAAGGCTAAGAAGTATCTTTTGCTCTAGGGCTTTTTCCTCTCCTTTTTCTTGTTCCTATTCCTAAGGTTTGGACTCTTATTTATAGGCTTTTGTGCTAGGGTTTTGGGGAAGATCATCTCAAGATTCTCCGAGATTTCCTCCTCGATTTCGGGCGAGCTCCGCGGACATCGATTGCTCGCTAAGTCGGCTATGCTTTCTCGTCTTCTTCTGCTCGCTCCTCGGATGCTACGATGCTCGCCTTGTCACCTGCTCGGCCCGGCCGACATTTTCTTGTTCTTTGTTATTGGGCCTTTTCAGGTTTTTGGGCCTGGTACCAACAATGAGTTTCAGTTCGTTTAGCTTTTTAAGACCCAAATCCTCTTATTTTTTGGACCTTATCTTTGCTTATTTTATCGCTTGGACTCGTTTAGCTTTAATGGGCCTAATACTAACACACATAGACTAGATAAAGAGTAACAAAACTGTAAAAATAAATACTTAATCACTTACTAGAAATACTTAGTTTAGTGGCCACACCCAAAATAACAAAAATTTAATTTCTAGATGCAAAAACAAGCATGGGTTGTGTAACTAAGATAAGAAGTGGGGACAAGAAGTGATACTGACATAGTGACCGAAGTCGACGGACAATGTTTATGTTTCGTAGTTCCCGCTTTCGTGGAATCTTTCGCCAAGCCACATGTGACACTTGCGTTTGTTTCGTCAACAACAAAATGCAATGAACTTGGCTCTTAGAGAGAACAATCCGGATTTGTAGTCCCATAATCTCTTTTCGGTCCTTAGAGTTTCATGGTTTGTTTTCACTTTTAGCACAAGGTTCGAATTATTAGGAAATATATCTCTCATATCGGAAATTTGAAAATTTTTTAACTAGTATATATTTAAATATGAATCTCTTCATTTATTATCAATTGATTTTGAGTTGGATCTCATATTCTAATATGGTATTAGAACACACGATTCATGTTATCCAACCTGATTTGACCCAAAATTAGTCTGATACCGACAACTCAAGCATAAAATTGGTGTCGTCAATCCATTCTCGAACATATCAAGATCAATGGCCAAAGAGCCATCCAATTATCAACAACCCATGCCCAAAATTAATGTTGTCAATCCGTCTCTGAACATATCGAAATCAATAGCCAAAGAGCCATCATCTCGATGGGCCGTATTATGAAATATATCCCACATTAAAATATGGAAGAAATCTTAACTAATATATATAAAATATGGATTTTTGTACTTATTACCATTTGATTTTGAGTTAGAAGCCCATATTCTAATATGAACTTGAGACCTTGAGTTCAACATCACCGACCTAACATAGTCCTTGTATTCACAAGAGCTACCTACACTTGGATTATAGTGCTTAAAAAACAAGAAACTTTTGATTTCGTATCTTAGTAATTAATATTCTTACTTATATGGTATATTTGTTTTGTTTGGTACCAACGAGACAACAACAATGAAAGCAACATAGCGATCTTCATTTTAGACGATGTTTCCTGGATGTTTCTGTCTAGGAAAATGTCAAAACGTTCACAGTTCGAAGAACTTGGAAGATATTACAAGCGACCATCTGTATATATAAACAAATGCGTGTGCAAGAACTTTCAAACTTGTAGCTATATGAAAAGTCATCGTACCTAATAATGTCGACAGGTCCAAAAACCTCACTATAATTGAGAGGTGCAAACAAAATCTGAAATACCATTTTATCTTGTTTGAAACTTACAAAACTGAATTATGAATATACCAAATTGAAATTTATTTACTTGATCAATAGAAAGTGAAATGAAGATGTAATTGTGGTCAAAGGGTTTAAATATCATACTTTATTATGATACTATGTGACACCCTAGTTTCGAGAAAATATGATATGTGGTGGTGCATGCGGAGAGGTTTAAAAGAATTGATTTGGCCACCTATATTACTAAAGTGCACTTATCTTTTCGGTCACTTGTCTAGAGAAAACTCTAGAGTTAAGCGTGCTTGAGCTGGAGTAGTCAAATGATAGGTGACCTTCCGGGAAATGATTTTCGGAATCGTGTGAGTGAGGACAAAAACACGGAGAAAAATTATGTGGGGATTTGTAGGGTCGGTAAACAAGTCTTTAAAGCCTCCCGGACGTAGCGTACCGACTTGTCGACCGGTAAGGTGGACCCATAGGCCCGAAGAGGACGTGGGGCCCATTAAGGTGATGGTCGGGGCGTTATAAGTGGTATCAGAGCCGAACTCAGATGTGTGTGGAGACACAAGGGCTTACAACGTCAAGGGGGTAATGATCCTGGTACGCAACGTTGCGATCTGTTAGTGGGAGTGAATTGTAACACTCTGGTTTCGAGAAAATATGATATGTGGTGGTGCATGCGGAGAGGTTTAAAAGAATTGATTTGGCCACCTATGTTACCAAAGTGTACTTATCTTTTTGGTCACATGTCTNAAACTCTAGAGTTAAGCGTGCTTGAGCTGAAGTAGTCAAAGGATGGGTGACTTTCCGGGAAATAATTTTCGGAATCGTGTGAGTGAGGACAAAATACGGGGAAAGATCATGTGGTGATTTGTAGGGTCGGTAAACAAGTCTTTAAAGCCTCCCGGACGTAGCGTACCGACTTGTCAACCAGTAAGGTGGGCCCATGGGCCCGAAAAGAACGTGTGACCCATTAAAGTGACGGTCAGGGCGTTACATACTAAATTTATATTTTCAATAAATTGTATAGTGTAGTTCTAAAGGATAAAATTTTGGAGTTGAATTAGGAACATTGTTACGTAAGGTAAATACAATTTCCTGTAATCGAATCTTAGTAAAAAATGTAATAAAAGTGACAATCAACCATTTGACAAAAACGTTTTTAGTTAAAAAAAAAGAGTAAAATTGTAACATTCTATAGAGTTATTAATCCCATCGGCTGACTAAATAAAGAGGGCCATGTGAAGTAAAACCTTATTTTAATCAAATAGTAGAATCTAATAAAAACTTCATAATAGAAACTAAATTATTATACATTCAAATTATTTCTGTGGTTCATAAGATTAAAGAATTATTAGAAAGCATTTATACTTGCCCCAAGGTTTTGATTCATTAGAACAATAATTCTTCTCCGCATTACTTGTTATAATATTTAATTGAATTTAATAATGTCAATACTATTTAGTAATAAACAAATATTGCGAATATTCTTGTAAGTATTAATATGTGTGGTAAGGACTTTGAGAAGCAAACTCGGCTTTTGTTATGGACCTTGTTAAGTGCATGTATGTATCATTCGTTTTGTACTTCCAATTTAGAATTCGGCGGAATATATTAAAGATTAATTTGAATTAAAATAATAAGTTGTGAATAGATAGATTCGAATTTCACAAAAAGAAAAAGGACATGAAGAGGAGACATTAGAGATTGGTATGGTCCATTCTCCAATAGACCACAAGTCGAGTGGAAGACAGTTGGACGACGCACTTCTTAGTTTTGATCAGAGACTATATATTTTCGTGGACACAGTCCATCCAATCTTATACTTTTTTTTTTATTTTTAAATTTGAATTTTGTAAAATTTTGTTTAACTATTACTATAAATTTATAAAAAAAATTAGCAAATTTTTTTTTGTTTACTAACTCATCAATCACATCAAAATGTATTAAAGATAATAAAAGAGTTTGAAACATCTCTTATATGATAAAATTATAATATTTCAAAAGAATAATTTTTCGATAATACTTAATTACATTTTATATTAATAGAAATTTTGGAAAACAATAGAGCTAAATTTTGTACAACTTATAGTAAAATGATATATAAACATTAAATCTTGAAAATTCATTTTTATCAACAATATTTTGTTTTCAAATTTATGTATTTTACTATGTATATATAATAATTCATATATATTAAATATTATTTTATTAAAATAAATTAATCTTATCATTTTCAGTATTATTAAACAAAAACAAAAATTGTTTTAAATGAGTTTTTCATCGAATTTAAATTTACATTATCGATGTGGCCACGCAAAAAAAATACATTATCAATGTTAAATATAAAATCAAACATTTGAAATTTATGTAATATTGAAAAAATCAAGCTTTTAAATTTTTATAATATGTATAAATAATTTTAATTATAGATTCAAAGAACATTTTAGAATCAATATCCCACATTATATGGAAAATCAATGTGTACAAAATTTAAACAACAAAAAGAAAAAATATATTCTTAATATTTAAAATATATATACACCTTAATAAACAATAATATACAAATAATATGCACATAGATGATCATTTAGATTAAATATACATAACATCAATATAGATTTTTAAATACCAAAATTAAGTTTTCTTTCTACCGTCATAATTAAACTATGTTCCTCTCCACAGTTATACATAACATTTTCGTCTACAGTTACAATTTGATGATCAAGTATATTTCCTTTCAATATCTGAATTATACATTTTTCCACTATATCTTGCTTTAGATACAATTACATTAAAAACTTGACATTCAAAGACATATAAGTTTTATTAGCTTAATCTTCATTCTTGTTTTCCGGTTTATACTAGTCTTTTAAACTACCACAACATAGAAAAAAATAAAATTATATGTTACATATAATCAAGGATAAAAGCCTTAAGCTTATTCTAAAATCTTGGTTTGTAGGAAAAATATAAAAAGTCTTAGCTTATTCTACAAAAAATATATTTTATATATATTAACTTTTTCCTGCTATATATTTCACCATTATCACAAGAATATCTCTGACTAATTTCATAATAAAATATAGTGGTCATAGTGAAGTGCAGTGGAAAATATTTATAAATTAATATGAATATTACGCAGATAAATTTTGGCATATAATATAATATATATGTATACTCGTAAACATATATTTTGTGCACAATTCGCACAATTATTTAGTTTGGGTAAATAAAATTCTTACATAAACATTATATTGTGTGGAAGATAAAAACGTTTTTCTTCTACAGTATTTATATAGATTATTTCTAAAATTATAAAACATACATAAAATATATTTTACCGAAAAAAACTCATAAAATACTCTAAATTTCTTAGTTATTTCATACTCAAAGATTAGTAGCTATTGAATTACGATATTTTTAGATTAGTAAAATAAAAAGATCAATAAGAGAGATAAAAAGACATAATTGATAAGTTTTGTGGATTTTAGTTGAGATTGAGCTTTTTAGCCACTGTGTAACCTAATTATTAAGCATAACAGAAAATTTTGATTTTTTTTAACTTTTCTTATTAATAATTATCAGATTTTAGGTATAGAGAATACTATCATTTTAATTTGAAATTTTGGATTATAGATGAAATATTATGGATATAATTGTTTTAAAAAATACTATTGAAACTGATGTCCACGAAAATCGTCAGGAGGAAACAGAATTGGTTTTCATAACAAATCTCAGGTAAGGATAAAGGAGATAAACAACCCAAATAACTAGAAAAAACAGTAGAAATAGTTGAGGAAATAGGAATAGAATTATGTTTATGGCATTTTATGTAATGTTTGTTTTACCCGAATACTAATTGATGCTTAGCTAATTAATTTCTTTTCCAGTTATTATAAAAAAAAAATTGATGTTCAGTTAAAGCTTTTTAAAATAAAAAAGTAAAACTGGAAATAAAAAATATGTATTTTCACATTAGAGAGACATATGATATTAAACCGGTGAACGGTTAAGTGCATTGCCGTCACGAAATTAATACCCAATAGCAAAAAAGAAAAGAAAAATACAGTAAATAAAATAATTTAATAGTTTTATTTTTCTTTTTTAAAAAGAAAAATAATATGATAATGTCACCATCATCAATCAAACATAAGTGTTAATGATGATAATCATTAATCATAGCTGGACTCTGAAACTCCATCATGCGACAAAAGTCATCAAAGCAAACAAATCCGTCACCGTTTTTATCAACAGTTGCTATCATACGCACACACTCTTCTAACGTGCACCTTTCATCTCCGATCACTTCAAACACTCTGTGTAACTCCTCCGCCGAGATTCTTCCATTACGATCCGCGTCAAAAAACTCGAAAACTTCTCTCAGTTCCTCAGTCTCTACAGATCCTTCGTTAGAAGTTCCTGCAACGCGACTAGCGAGCTCCTCAAGGCTAATACAACCAGTTTCTCCTCCACCTTCGACTTCTCTTAACATCAGAGTCACTTCTTCCTGACTCGGTGGTTCAGGACTTAACCTGCTAAGAAGCGCAGCGAGATCTCCTCTAGAAACAACACCGTCATCATCACGATCGATTAATTTAAACGCTTGAATCAACTCAGTGTAGAAATCACGATCTCCGGAATAATCTACAGGGAGAACACTGATTGGAGTAGAAGTTGGACCTGGTTTGAGATTTCCGTAAGATCCATCGGAAGAAGAGGAAGAAGCGTTTGAACTGAATGAAGAAGGATCAGATCTGGTAACGGAGGATTTAGATTTAGATCGGAAGATACGTTTGGGGCTAAGACGGTGAAACTTAGAATTGAGGTTAGCGGATAGCTTCATGATAACGAGGAAGAAGAAGAAAGAGAGAGATGAATGATTGTTGTGATATTATTGTTGTGTGTTTGGTTTGAGAGGAAAGAGCAAGGAAGGAAGGTATTAAATGGGAAGAGAAAGAGAGAAGCCATGGCAGCTTCGAGGAAGCTTCGTATGAAGAAGTTGTTTGGTGTTTTTGATACTTATACCCTTACACTATCATTCATTCATTTTTCATTCTTCTTTTTTTTTTATTTTTTTTATTTTATGATTACTGATTAGTTAGTTGATTACATTTATCACTAATCTGACTATTTTATTCGATTTTTTTTAAAATTATTTTTTTCCTTTTTTTTGTTCGACGACTATTCGGCAGATAACAAATATACCTAAATTATCTACATAGTGGGTTATTGAGTATTATTGTTTTTTCTAAATCTAGGGGCTTAAAAGTTGAAGTAAAGAAACAAAAAAAATAAAATTAAATGTCTGATTACTATACATAGGATTTGAGTTTATGTTAATAATTATGGTCTCTGACATCATCACAGACATGCAGGTGCAATGGTCGTCTAGTCATGACTACATGACCTAATTTTATTTTTTCTTTTTATTTATTTAATTGGTGAAGAATTCGAGGATGTTTTTTTTTCTATTATAATAAATACATCATGGGTTAATTTGTACTTAGCGTAAAGTTTGGTTCAGTTATCTTTTTCCGTGACAGATAGTAAGAAAATTGAGGTATTTATTTGGAAAGAAATCAATATTTTTTTAGAAAGTTTAAGCTGTGTAAATTTCTCAACAATTGCATGCGAGAGACAATATAATTACTAGTAAAACAATAATACTACGTTGACAAAAAAATTAAAACAATAATATATTGATTAATTAGTGGAGTATTAGACTTTAAAGTGCTAAAACCTCGGCGTGGCCAAACACGTTGTGTGTGTTTTTTTCGTGTGAAAGAGAATTTTGTGAAGCAAATGTTTTGATAAGCATTAGTAGCAAATAATATTCAAATATTTCGGCTATAAATAAGAAAATATCAACAGAACGTAAGACGCACTAACTTGGTACGGCCGTGACGGGCCGTCTTTTTTTATAAATAAATTTGTTTGTAGAACTTATAACAAAATTTGATATCTTAACCGATTTTTTTTAACTTTATCCTTTGACATTCGAAACAAAACTATAAAGTTTTTGTTTTGTTGCCTTCTCAGTATTTGAAGAAACTTTCTAAAGGTATTAATATGATATGATGGTCAAAAATAATTGAAATTTAATACTATGGCCCACGTAAAAAGGACGGCCCACTAAAACGACAGCTCACGATAAAATAACAGCCCAATAAAAAGAGGACGGCCTAAGTACGTGCTATGTAAAATAGCCCAGTAGCCCAGCTAATTGAGCATATCGTAACAAGAAACCCAATAAACAACTGAATGCATCTATGAGTAAAAAAAAAAACAAAAAAAATTTGCCTTGGTCGGTCCTTCAGATAAATATAGTTTTTGGGACATCTAAATTTTCTAAAAAATCTTATTATTATAATGTTTTCTCCTGGTTTATATTATAGTTGCAATCCATTCTTGATATCTGTAACTATTTTATTTAAGATTTAGATTTAGATTAATTTTCTTGCAAAAATTAAGTTATTTTTGAGCATTAGATTGGATATAGCTTTATTCTCTTTGCTAATCTTTTTTTAATAAAAAAAATAATTAAATATTATTTGTAATTAACTATATCACAAAAATGGCGTAATTTACCTATATTTACAAACAAAACGAACCTATATTATAAATTGAAAAAAAGTTGACTAAACCAGAAAGGAAAATTATAAATTTTTTATTTTTATTATCTTTTTAGTTGCTTTAAACCTTGTAACCATAAGCACAACATTGTCTGCAATACAACTTCAATACTTAAAAGACTTAAAGAGTTTAGTTACGCTAATTAGTTAATCATAAGATACCTACTTATATATCACTATAAAAATTTGAAGATGCTATTGATATGGAATGTTTTTATATAAATTGAAAAGTGAAAATCTTTATTGTATATTCCGTACAAGTGTTGTGCAAGGCCACCCGTTTGAAATCAAGTAAAGATTGAAGAATGAAGTTGAATTTCGGTCTATCAAGCCCAAGTTTATGTGACCGTTGGCTTATAGCCGTTTGTGGATAAGCCTTATCCAAAAGTGGTCCAACAAAAGTATAACGTACTTGAATAAGGTTTATTTTCTTGTGACCGTTGGGCTTTTAGAACAATGTTAGCTGGCCACTTTTCCTATTCTATATGTAACCTGAGAAATAAAGAACTCTTCTCTCACCTAATCTCTTTCTCGGTTTCTCTATTCTTCTTAAATACTTTCTCAAATGCTTTGATCCTTGATGATTAAACCAACAATAGAGCCCAATAACTTCCATTGTAGTAATCTTTATAAATTAATAAAATTTGATGATCATAAATTAATTTTTTGGTTCAATTAATATATCAATAAATTAATAATCACTAAAAAAAATTTATAGTCTCGACATTATTAAGTTATAGATATTTCGTTATACTTTTTTCAGTCTAATAAAACTTTTGAGACTCTTTATAATAGAATATAATCTTCCCACCAATTCACATTCCCATAGACAAATCCAAACTGAGCATACATTTTATTCATGAACGGAAGAACATAATACATAACAATTCTATTTAGAAAAAATAAAACATAACACATAAATCCATTAATTTTTGTTTTGTTTTATTAAAGCCGTCTTACAATAAATCCTCAAGCTTTATGTAGAGACTCTACTCAGCTGCGGGAATTGTTTCTGCTGCAGTAACAGCACAAAGCACCAATACAACAGCCAGCCACAACACTGCAAAAGTAAAAAGTGTTCAGATTTCTCTATCAGTTTTATCCGAAATACAAACTAAAAATGGGGTGCAACGGCTTAAGGAAGAAGGAAAATGACAGATAGAATGAAAAAGGTGTGGAAAAATGGATCGGAACAAATGAAACAAAACTGAATTACTCTACGGGAGAAGAGGAAATGGTTGACGCAAGCGAAGTAGCTTTTTTGACTTACCATAAGGCCATTTCCCCATAGTCATCATCACATATTTGCTGATACTGCTGATTGTTTTGCTGAATAAGTCTTTGCTGCATAAGATTTCTTTGTTGCATAAAAATTCTTTGTTGCATAAGATTTCTTTGCTGCATAAGATTTCTTTGTCGCATAAAATTTCTTTGCTGCATAAGATTTCTTTGCTGAAGAGCATTATTCTGCTGAATAAGAAGTCTTTGTTGATAAAGAAGTCTTTGCTGAAGAACTTCTTGCTGAGGACGAGATCCTTGCTGAGGACGAGACCCTGATTTCTCATAGATATAATAAAAGACACAAAACAGTTCAGATCCTAAGATTCTACCAATTGAATTGTATAGAGAAAGAAGAGCTCATAAGAGTAGAAACGAAAGAAGAAATGAAGATAGAGAAAGAGGACCTTGACGT
The DNA here is from genome assembly GCA_900406435.1 of Lepidium aucheri. Taxonomy (NCBI): domain Eukaryota; kingdom Viridiplantae; phylum Streptophyta; class Magnoliopsida; order Brassicales; family Brassicaceae; genus Lepidium; species Lepidium aucheri. The sequence continues at coordinate 10,991 of OVBA01008325.1, forward strand.
CTATTGGACTGATTCATAGTTCTTTATCTCCTGCAAAAATGTGTAACTCCTAGAGAGGAAAGATATTACGTTCTCCTTAGACTGATGGATCTATGGCTAACGCTTCAGAGTATATAAAGTGCTCAATAGCGATATTATGAAATACCCAAATTAATAATACTTATAATTAATATGAAATGAATTTCAAATTAATAAAAAAATATCTTGAAAGCGCGTTTTTTTTTTTTTTTTTTTTGTCATAAGAAAGCGCGTTAATTAAAGAAAAATAAAGAGAAGTACAAAAAGAAAAAGAGACTAAAATATGGAAATTAACAAAATGACTAAAATATAAGTTATGATGTTTTAAAAAAAAGAGACACTAAAACAGAGACTAAAGACTCAAGATCCAATTTTGAATGCAAAAATATACCTTATTTGTTTTTTTCTCCAAAAGTAACTTCTAAAAGTAGTGAAGTTATAATTTTATCCTTAATGACCAAACAAAAAACTTGAATACGTAATTATCTCTATGCCCTTTTGCGCTATAGAAGACTTCAGTCTGAAGTCTCCTCACGAAGACTTCATGGTGAAGTCTCCTCTTCTTAATTATATATATAATTAGGATTAAAATAGTAATTAATGTTATATGTTTATAAGTTATATTACAAAATATAATAACAACAAATATCAAGCATGAAAAATAAAATTTCTATAAAACATGGTGAAATTAGACCAATGAAGATCAAACCACAAAGTTCCTAAACAAACTATGTCATGGTTTAGGGTTTAGGGAAATAAGATATGATAAACATGTGGTATTTTGTGGATTTTATAATTGGAATGTAGAAATTGAATAATAGGATTAAACTTTGCATATATTTTGAAATTATAAGTTTGNACGGTCTAAAATTTGTGCATTATAAAATAAAGTTTGCATTACGATTTAGAATTTTGAGTTTAGGGTTTAGGGTTTAGGGTTTAGGGTTTTGTGGAGACTTCACATGAAGTCTCCTACTCTTAGGGTTGGATTTTTAAAATAGCCTAAAAGAAATTTAGAAAATAAAAATAGACCAAAATAAAAGTTGTAAAATCATCATAAAAATAAAATTTTTTATAAATTTTTATAAATTTTAAATTTTTATAAATTTTAAATTTTTTATTTTTTGGGGCTAAATGAAAATTTTAAATTCATGCGGGATTTGTAAATTTTATTAGATTGTGCATATATTCAAAAGAGTTAGGTTGTGCATATATTCAAAAGAGTAAAATTAAAATAGAATTTTTATTAATAGAGTTAAAATTTACAGTTTAGAATTTATGGTTTAGGGTTTAAGGTATAGTGGAGACTTCACAGTAAAGTCTCCTGTAGTAGTTATACTTCCTGAAGTCTCCTGTAGTAGAAGACTTCATAGTGAAGTCTTGTGTACTAAAAGACTTCATAGTGAAGTCTTCTGTAGTAGAAGACTTCACAGTGAAGTATCCTCCTCCGAAAATTAAATTCGGTTGTGCTAAACCAAAATTAAACAACAATTGAACCAGAAAGTTAACCTACATATAAATACAAATTTTAGAAGAAGCAAAAAAACCCTAGCCACTTTTTATCTCTTTTTCTCTCTCATCTCCTCTCTTCTTCTTCATCTTCTCTCTTCTTCTTCNTCCTTCAAGATCTAAGATTTTTTCACTATTTTCTCACAATTTTTTCCTTTTTTTGCATGTTTCATCGAAGTTTCCAACCACCAAAGCCTCTTGTCTATGACCAACATTCATCA
>OVBA01008326.1:0-12734 GCA_900406435.1 Lepidium aucheri
CATAATTAATGCGGAGATTTCAAGTGAAGTCTCCTGATTTGAATGAGGAGACTTTACGTGAAATCTCCAAACTTGCCGATGGGTAAAAAGGTAATTCTGTTATCAGTTTTTTTGTTTAGTCATTAAGGGTAAAACAATAATTTTTCTACCCTTGTGGGTTAGTTTTGGAGATCAAAACAAAAATGATCTATTTTTGCATTCAAATTGATTTGGTAAGTCATTTTTGATAATTTCCAAAATATAATATAGATATATCAAGGAAACAGACTAGTGAAATATATATATATTTTTAAATTAATACCAACAAGTACTAAATATATTTTTTAAGACATACTTTTCGTCCTAAAATTTAGATCCTAAATAATTGTTGACAAAGACCGGATCAATGGGGTCGGCCAGAAAACTTGGTTATGGGTTTTAAATGATTTTTAGTGTCTTTCAAAAAAAAAAAACTTGGTTATAGTTTAAGCCAAAACAAAAATGTTGGTTATGGAAAATTAAAAAGAATTTTTTTAACCGAAATCTTGCCGATACAAACAGGAATAAAAACCATAAAAAATTAGGAGTTTACCCCCCTGCGTTTTGAATAGCTATATATTTAATTTAATTCGGGTTATAAAAATTAAACCAGACTAAATAGAGTAAAATAAAAGAAATAACCCGATGTCTTAATTTGAATTGATTCAAGATTTGATTGAAAAAAAGTTTGGTACAAGATTTTTGGGAGATATTCTACGGAAAACAGTAAAAAAATAGTTATAAAAGTAACAAAAGAACCCAAAATAGGCCAAAAGAAAAAAAAAGGTTTATTTAATTACCGAAGTAAAGAGAAACGAGAGAGAGAGAGAAGGAAGGTGGCTTTAAAGGGAGACTCGTGGAAGCTGTACTGAAGCGATGCGTGGAACAAAGCTGACACAAAATGGCCACAACATCTTCTTCTTCTTCTTCTTCTTCTTCTTCTTCTTCTTCTTTTTAACTCTACACATTCGCTTCTGATTCCTTATTTTCACTCTCTTCCTTTCATTAATTTTACAGGTAAACACGCTTTCCTTTTTTTTTTTTTTTTTCTTTGAANCTTGCATGTTAAAAATTTCATAGATTTGTTGTCTTTTATAGCTTATAAGGGAAGATATGGCGGAGACGACGAAGGTGATGTACATAATGGTGGTTGACGATGTAGAAAGTTTAGAAGAAGATGAAACCGGAAATTGGAAAGATTCGTTTCGCTATACACGTCCGGTTTTACAAAGTACTCTTCAACTTATGGGTTGCAAAGCTCGTCACGCCTTCAAGGTCACCTTCTTCATTCTTTTTTTCTCTTATTAATGTTTACACATCGCTTTCATTTTTATTCTTTTGAATCTTTTTTCAGTATTTACTTTAACATCAACTTCGATGGTAAAATCTTATGATGTGTGTGATTATGAATTAGAATTAATAAAGGTCTAAATTTTGGTAATTTGGCATTACTCTACACGACCGACATGGGTCTATTCTCTCTTGGCATTACTGTGTCTGGATTTTTATTAGGATAAAGCAAGTTCATCCAAAGTTTCATAATATGTCATTACTTTGTCGACCAACATGTTCTCCTCTATCTCAACTTTTTTATTATTATTAATTGTGATTAGCAATTAATTATTTTGAACATATTGATATTGAGTGTCAGAAATTAGGAAGATACAGTCAATTTTAATTTTTAATTCGTACTTCTTTTCTGTATCCAGTTTAGATTTTTCCTGGCTTGGTACTGATGCAGCTAGTCCTGATCCAAGTTTGAGTCCTTGTTCTTTAGTTATTTTGTTGCACCTTCTTTTTTGAAAGCATTATTTAGAGTGAAATAATCTCTTCTGGTTTAGTTTAATGTCTAAACAATTATCAAGTCAGCAACAAGTTCTATTCAGCTGTAAAACTACTTTCTTTTGTCTTTTCCACTCACAAGGTGTAAACTGTTTTTCTTCATGCCTTATTCACGAGTTTGCTTTGGTGTTTTATGACAATAATGATTTTGTTTGAAACTAAGACAAAAAGTTGAAAGATTTATGATGGTTCTGATCTTTTAGCACTTTTCATGCCTTGTTGATTTAGATAGATCCTCACAGTTGTGCTTTTTGGTTTTGGGGTTATGGTGGACAGATAAGCCGCAGGGTATTTGAGTTAATAAGAAGTGAAGGATCCTTAGTCCTCTCACCCACACATGGGAAAGAATCTGAATTTGAGAAGACAGGTGATGCTTCTACTTCAGCTTCAGATGATGTTGATAAGAGTAAAAGTAAGCCTTATGAGATGTACAAAAGGCGAACAACCGTTGTTGTTTTGCGGGACGTATTCGTAAATGTTGTCTGTGATGCTCTTGCTGAATATAAGTATGTTGGTCACGACCAAAGAGCAGACTTGATTCTCGCCTGCAGGTACATTTCTTACCTTTCTCTAGACGTTAAAGACCATTACGGTTGTTTATATGTTACAACTGTAGGCAGAATTGAATCTACCGTGTATTCATTAGAGAATATGTCAAGTCACTCTTTAGAACTCTTTGTTGATGCCCTTTGATTATGGCTTTAACTTGAACTGCAAAGCTCATCTTTGCGAGTATTTGGTGCATCTCAGATTTCCTTAGCTACCTCATGTGTCTCTTCCTTTAACCGCACTGCAATTGATCTTCTTTGACACACACATCATCTGACAGTATCGTTATCATATGACCTACAGAATCCGAGAAAGAAAAGAATCTGTGACTGTTCTGCTCTGCGGTACTAGTGGCTGTGGCAAATCAACACTCTCTGCACTTCTGGTATAATACATGAATCTCTATTTTGTTTTCGATACTCGAATTTTAGTTAGGTACTGTTTCAGTTCTGTTTTATTAAAGACTTTACACTGTTGGAGTTTTGATCTTCTAGGGAAGCAGGCTGGGGATTACGACAGTGGTTTCAACCGACTCAATCCGGCACATGATGAGGAGTTTCGTTGATGAAAAGCAGAATCCTCTGCTGTGGGCTTCAACGTACCATGCTGGAGAGTACCTTGACCCTGTGGCTGTTGCCGAGTCAAAAGCCAAAAGAAGAAGAGCCAAAGTATTGGATGGCTATGCGGACGATAAAGCCAACACCTCTGAAAGTGATAAGTCCAATGGTAATCAACAGACGGATGTTGGACCAAAATCAACCACCCCTGTGTTGTTAAGTCCCAAGCAAATGGCTGTAGAAGGATACAAAGCTCAAAGTGAAATGGTTATTGACAATCTTGATAGGCTCATTACCGCATGGGAAGAAAGGAAAGAGTCTGTGGTTGTTGAAGGTGTTCATCTAAGTCTTAACTTTGTGGTAAGCCTCAATTTGATTTGCTTCAAGGAATTGCTTTTGTAAGTGAGAAGTTGTAATTCTAACATCTTTGCCTGCAGATGGGACTGATGAAGAAACATCCCTCGATCGTTCCTTTCATGGTATACATTGCAAACGAGGAGAAACACTTGGAACGATTTGCAGTCAGAGCTAAGTACATGACCCTGGACCCCGAGAAAAACAAGTACGTTAAATATATACGTAACATCAGAACAATACAAGACTACCTGTGTAAACGAGCTGACAAACATCTCGTTCCCAAGATAAATAATACCAACGTCGACAAGAGTGTAGCTGCTATCCACGCGACAGTATTCAGTTGCCTACGTAGGCGAGAAGCAGGAGAACAGCTCTATGATGTTACTACTAATACCGTCTCAGTGATCTATGACGAGTACAGGAACCAATGTACAGCCGCCAATTCATTGAGTTCCAAAGGAATGTTTCAGCTGATCCAAAGAAAAGGTTCTTCTAGGCATCTTATGGCTCTTCTCAATACTGATGGCACTTTTGCAAGAACTTGGCCCATTAGTAGTAAGGTTGATGAGAGCCTAAACCCGGTCTTTTGTAATGAGATAATGGATGAAAATGGAATGGAGCATCCGGTCTATGGATATCTACAGAAAGCTGAACCTGTGAATCTGCAATTCGGTCTATTTGGAATCAGTGCTTGGCCTAATGATGGAGCCACGAGCCGCGCCGGGAGTATAGATGACTCTAAAGCTGACATGGCTGAAACTGGCAGCCGGTATTTCTCTTCTTGTTGCAGCTCGCCTAGGATGTCCGAAGGAACTTCTAAAGAGGTACTTTAAAACTATCTTCTCTAGTTTGGTTCGTATGTGGATGTTCTTTTGGTGATTCTGTATCTTCTATGTTGTTTCAATTCAGCTTAAGGAAGAGCAATCGGTTCATGGGAGCGATGAAGAAGTCGATGATGATCCTTTCGAGCCAGATACAGATTTTAGCGATGACGATGATGATGACAAAAGAGACCATGACGAGGTAAACACTTTTTGATGGTTTTGTTACACTTTTACGTGCACAATATGTAATGAAGTGGTAATACGAAGGCCTCACGGTTGATTCATTACAGATGGGATCAGTTGATGAGCAATCCACAAAGTCAGATGAGGAGTACGATGATCTTGCAATGGAGGACAAAAGCTACTGGACAGACGTCGAGGAAGAGTCACGGGATACAGTTACAATAATGTCTGATAATAATCACAAGGAAGCAACAAAAGAAGACAAGTATATACAGAACTTGGACCTTTTCCTCCGGACAGCGAACCAGCAGCTGGTCGAACCACTTCAGGTATGTGCATCGCTGATCACGTGTGAGAATGGGAACAAGAGACTTTGGTCGGGTAAAGAAAAGATGAGGAAACGCTCTCTAAGCATCTCTGCCCTTGGAAGACACGGGTCGGGGTTGGGTGATCCGATTCTTCTGGGTGCCCCATGATCCTTTGCTCTGCTTGCTAGTAAATTCCTTAGTTTGTTATTTATAAACTTTAGTCTTTACTCTGTAGTATAAGTTTTGCGTGTGTATAGTCTTTAACTTGTTACCAAATCGTAAGTGTTTTTTTATTTTTTTCCAAGAACTTATATATTTATATGTTACTAAAAAAGATTTCAGAGTCAAAAACCATGTTTACAAAATATACATTGAACTCGGAAGCATTTGTTGTGATATGTTGGATCAAAAGCCAATACGACTTCTTTGTACCCGAATAACCTCCTCAAAAACTGTTTTTTGTTCTTTTTTATTTAAATGAAAGATGGCCAAAAGGAATTATATAATGAGTGGGAAAAGGTAATATATAATGAGTGGGAGCAATACCATAGCAATATTAGAAATAAAATGAGGAGAGTAACAAACTAATGTCATTATTGATGCCAGACAAATAGACATGGCATATTCAAGATCATAATTAGCTATAACTTTAAAAATTATTGTTAGTGATTCACTACGACTAGCATATCTTAGCTCAGGCGGTAGGATAATTTTAAAATTTACACTGCATGCAATCCAAACTACTTAATAATCCTGGAAAACTCTATTTTTTATGCAATATTATTAGTTGCTGGTGATCATAAGTATTGCTTTGAAGAAGTATTCACTATGGTTTAGCAAAATCTTCTCATGTTTTTGATTGTTGTTGATTCACCTATATATACATATACGTCTATAGCATCAGTTGGTAAACCATACACTACATCTGAAACATTATTCGTTTATGAAGGGATGATAATTTAAGTTTATTAGTTGTATTTTTCTCTGTATGAGGTAATTGTCATGATATTCAAGTGCATTAATAATACAGAGAAATAGGGAAAGAGATATATGATACCTTATATGAAACACATCATCATTATAAATAAGAAGTTGCTCATTGTATTTTCATGTCATCTTATCTTAATGGATTTAATATCAGAACCCATTTGATGGTCATTGCACAATCAATTCTTCTTGTCGTAAGAATTATCAAACATAAGAATCTAGTAATATTTGGTTTTTTTATAGTCAATTCAGTACATGATAAATTAAAAAAAAAAAGAAGAAGAAAAGAATCATATTTACTTAACAAGAATGTTAACATCTATAAGTACCATCATTGGCCTTTATTTCACCAACAACATTATACTACTCACAAATCTTTAGTTTCTTTTATTTAATTAACAAGAATGTCTTGTATTCGTTCTTCTGGGTATTTTAAAGAAGAAGATAAGTTATGTCAAATTTATATGAAAATTTCTCAAGATTCAATAATAGGTGTTTATCAAACATTTGACCAATTTTGGGTTTGTGTATTAGATACTTTCGAGAATGGAAAAACCAACACATTAATATCACATATTTTTAATCCTAGAGCCTACTACAAGTGTGCACAGTTAACATAGTAATACTTTAGGGATCAAATCCACAAAGACCAAATTGTTATACTATCATTATGCAGATTAAACTTAAGCAAAGAAGAGACAAATTGGTTGTTGTGATGGAGATTAAACAAAACAAGTAATAAATGATGTGAAATTAATAAATAAAGGCATCACACAGAGAGAATTCATCAGGAAATAAGGAAAATGAATCATGAAGCTATTCATGACACAAATTATAACCACTTCTCAACATAGACATAAAGTTTTAGCAAACCCACTCTCATAGCGTCGATTACTATATCTACAAACCTAGAATCCTAAACTCCTATTTGGTCATAGAGATCTAAATATGCATTATTGATTAGGTCTGAGAAGTCCACAATTAGTCTTAATATCAGTTTCCGTTGGTTAAAGACTAATTGCTCATATATGCTATTTCAATCTAACAAGCACTTTTGGTGAGTTAAACAATCTATGATCATAAGCTAGGTGATCAAGCTAACCTAAGCATTAAACTCAGCAATAGACGAATAACTCTTAGATCAAGCCCTATTTGTTCCTAATTCATTGATTCCCTAAATTCCTAAAAAACCCTAAACATGATTGGAAAACTACTCAGACATGGAAGTAAATAACAAAGATGATAAAAGAAATAAACTCATGATGAAATTGCAATAAGATATCAAATGGGTTAAGAAATCTTCTCTAAAAGTGGTAGAGAAGGAAATCTTCTCCCTAGAGCTCCCAATAACAAAACAAAAAGTGGTTGCTATAAATTATGAAAGTGTATCACAAAAAGCAGTTAAAAACCTACTTCTAATACCCTAAAAATTTGTTTTGATACAACTTAAATCAAACCAGCCGAAATATGGAAAATTTATGGTTTTTGCGCGGAACCGACCAGAATACGACTTATCTTCAGTAAAATTGTCATATTTTTCCCAACTGTTTGTCTGATTTACCCCAAACCACCTCAAAATGAAAGTTAACTCTCATGGCTATTTGAACTTGATCCAACGGTGGGAAGTCTTTCATAGAAAACTAAACTTCTGATGTGTCTGCCTGATTCTGCATTTCCATATACTTTTTTCTTTCAAAACAGCTCATTTTCTCTTGATGTGACCTATGACCCGAAAGACTCAATAATGGACTAAAAGACTCTAAAAGACACACGTTGACTCAATATAATACACAAAACAAATGTTAAAAACCGATAAAAACACTATTTATCACATATCGAGTGAATGTTCAAAGCAATCTCTGCAATGTGGATTCCAAACTATAGAAAGAGCTACAAGGAAACTACATGCATGTATAAACAATATGAGAATAGACGTCTAAGTGATCCTTGAAATGATGATACTGTGAATTGTGTATATATATAATTTTAATATATTACCTATCATTGATTGGATATTTATTAATTTATTTTTTCCTAATATTTTATTATATTTTGATCAAGTGAAATAAATGTTAAATGCAAGATACATAATTCAAGTCTGATAAGAAGTTTGATCATATATGGAACATGATTAAAAAATTAGAAAAATTTAAAGATGGTGTAATCCCAATTAAAAAGATTCAACTCTAAAACACACTCAAGAATATCTCCTTGTTGGTTCCTTCGTTGCATGCACCCTTAAGAGACCAAGAAACAAACAAACTGAAGTGATTAGTAACAAAGCAAAATAAAAACTATAGTCTTAAATAGAATCTTAATTCTAATGGCTAATTGCATAAGTTCTTCGGCAATGGTGCCAAATTGATTAACACTTTTAATATCAATTAACCAACAAGTGCAAACACGTCGATGTAGCACTTGAGGATCAAATCCACATAGAACTTAGAACTATCACCCAAGAACCATCAAAATCAACATCAAGGTAGAGCAAATCGATTTGAAATTTAAACTAGAGACTACTAAACTTTAACTAAAAACAGACCAAAATCAAAAACAACGCAATAACAAAGACGAACTCAATACTAGCAACTCAATACCAAATGAAACTAAAAAAAAGGAAATAAACATCAAACTTAGATAATCAATAAAAGCAATGAGTCTTTGGTTAGACATTTGATCAAAGGGAAAAAACAACCAACTAATGATGCTTAAAATGAAAATGAAGTTCAACCTAGGAAATGAAACACAACTCTAGATTAACCACTTTCATGGCATTGACATCTATACTAATCAATCAATTGAGCTAAACCTTCATTTGCCAATTAATAAACCAATAAGCATTAAACAGAAGTCCATTATGTCCACTAATCACTATAACTTCAATTTCCAATGGCTAGGAAAGAAAAACTCATAAAAAGACCATTCGAGAATTTTATCAAACACCTTATGGGCAATAATTCTTTGCATCTAGATTCAAATGGCCAAGTTAAATCTAGCATTAAGAACAACTTATATAAAGGAATCTAACAAACTAAGCATTTAAAATCAATCATCTAACCCTAGATCTACCTAACCATCAATCCATCAAAAGACTACTAACACATCACCACAATGGAACACAAAATAAAATAAGAAATGACAAACGTAATGAAAGAGACGAGAGGAATGGATAAAGAGATTCAATAGATAGAAGAAATGATCAAGAGATCATCATTGAACAAGGGTATCTAGTATTATCCCTCAAACTCTCCCTCTAATATGTTCTAAGTGGCTGCAAATTAAAAAATTGATGTTCTAAACCCTTAAACAATAGGGTTTTAAAGTTAAAAAATGGAACCGGGTCAGACCAAATAAATACAAATTGTCTGTCAGGATTCTCGACCCTATTTCGCGAGCATAGGTTCAAAACTTTGGTTATATTTCTCGCCCTCCTTTCATGACCATTTGCAAGAGAATTTTGATGAAACTTGTCTGGTCCATTTTCTCGTCCAAAATTATGAGCTGGGGGATCGAGAATTATTTTTGGAGGCTTCTCTCCTCTATTTTATGCTTCCTTACTTTAAGAGCTTTGTCCTTAGCTTCCACATCTCCAAGAGTAGGCTCCAATCCACCTAAAAAAGACTAAAAAACGAGCAAATATGCAACTTAAAATATATAAACTCTAAAATGCAAAACCAAAGAAAACTTACACTAAAATGAATGAATGTGAATCTTAAGTGATGAAAAAATGATCAAAATATGAATGAAAATCTATGTAAATATGATGCATATCAATTTCTCAAGATCCAATAACATGCCTTTATCAAACATTTTACCAAATTTGGGATTGTGTATTGGATGGTTTTGAGAATGAAAAAGCCGCCACATCGAGTGAACGTTCAAGAAAATCTCTTCAATGTGGATTCCAAACTATAGAAAGAGATACAAGGAAACTATATGCATGTATTAAAAATGTGAGAACAGACGTCTAAGCGATCCTTCAAATGATGATAGTATGAGTTGTGTATATATATATTTAATATATATATACATATATATTACTTATCAATGATTGGATATTTATTAATTTATTTTTTTAAGTTTTTTATTTTTTTATTTTTATCAAACGAAAGAAAATGCAAGATCCAGAATTCAAGTCTAGTTGGAAGTTTGATCATATAGGAAATATTAATTAAAAGTTTGAAAAATTTAAAGATGGTGTCATCCCTAATAAAAAGATATCAAATCTATGTAGTTTCGGGTATACATATTTGGAGTCATAAAATCATACCTCTGGATCTTTTACACAAGCGTCTTTGATTTATTTTTGTTTCCTCTAAATTTAGATGAAGAAGATAAAATTTTTGGTTGATCTCCACCATGTGGCATAAGAAAGTCCAAACTCAAAAAAAATTAAAGATCAAGCATTACATGTTATTAAGACTTTAGAAGAGCGAAACAAACATCTTTTGGGACAATGAAAGAAGACAAGTGCACAAATACAGTATCTGAAAATTCAAAAATAATGACAAAAACAAAATTTTATTTCAAAACCTAAATTCTATACCAGATCCAAATATATATATATATATATGTTTTCAATTTGAACAAGTAAGAATGTTGAGAAAAGGCTTGCTGGAAGTGATTTTTTTTTTTGTCAACAATATTAGGCTTGCTGGAAGTGATTAATCCTATTATTAAATTATTAGTTCATGGAGTGTTGAAATATATTAGTGATTAGTTTATTTGAGTTTTTCTTTTAATTTTTCTAGTAATAGTTATTTCTTTTAAAACTATCCTTTGTTATTCCTTTAAGAAATATGTCATCGTATTTATATGTTATTGATGAGTTTTATAATTTTTAATATAAATTTACTAACTCAAATAAACTACAGTAGGTATAAAATTTAATCATATGATTTGTAAGGTATGAAATAATAACATTTAGTTATTTTGTTTTCCTCATTTATTTTGTTATTTTTTGTCAACAATTGAATCGACAAGATCCGATTCATAGCCAAAATATTCTAAATAGAAATAAATGAGATTCTATTTCACTACTTGATGCTAAGTTAGATGAAGGGCAAACCAACTGACCACATGCTTCTTGGATATTAATTTTGTTTAAGATAAATTTAAGAGATAAATTTTTAAGTTGGAGTTCCATTGTTCATTTCTCTATCTTTGAAGTAATATATAGAGTGCCTTTAGAGATGATTTTACCCAAATATAGAGTTTAGAACAAGATTTAGAGTACTATTAGAGATATCTTATACTTTATTAATGATAAAGAAATCTAAGAAAAGAAAGTTTCAGTTTCTCCTTATTGGTCCACTTGGCATAAAGAGGAGTAAAACCCCTTCTCATTGGTCAATCCTCATTGTATTACTTTTATGTCTTCCTTCCTCTCATTGATTATGTCTTTCCACTTTACCTTTGCCCCCATCAAGTATTATATTAGGAACTTACCTCTTTACTTCTTCAAATATATCTATATTTAGTGGTTAATGTATTGCAATTACTTTTCATGTTCTTATCATTTGTAATGGCTAAATTTATTACATTTATTTAAGGTTCCTAAATGGATTGGCAATATATACATATACATCACACTGCCCATTCGAGCGTTTGACCATCATCTACTTCTTTTTTCTTCTTTTTCTCTTCCTCAATCTTTTTAAGTCTAGTGCTGATACACTCATATTTCTCTTTCATTTCTGTCATCATATCGAAAGATACAAGTGGTGAAGTAACATTAATCATACTAGGGACATTTTTTTCTCCTTTGCAGTGTGCAGCTCATCTTACACCTTTGAGATTTGGGTATAAAAATCCATATTTTACAACTCCTAAAATTAGACCAACTTGTTCCCCGTCAACAAAATCTTCTTCCACTTATCTAACATCAACATCGTTAAAATCATTATCATTCTTATCTATGATACCAGATAAAAAGTTGTCTTTATCTTTGAATGGAATCAATATAGCAATGTCCTAGGGAAAATAGAATTTAAAACCATAATTTATACATACTAAAAGTAGGAGTTTGAGACTTCCTAGACCATCCAGTTCATCCATTTTAGTGTGCTCTATTTAACTGCCACATCACCCTTCTACAGTTTTTAGTCTCTCCCGTAGAAGCTCATTAGTCATATTTACTCTGTTAATAATGGTATCATTTGCTCTTCCTCGGTTATATATTCAAAGGTTTTTGCCTATCAATTGTTTTGCTAAATTCTTTATCTTCATTCGACTATATTCAGATTTTTTCAAACCTAATTTCCTAATTCTGAGTTTGCAACAATTTTGAGACTCATCTTTCAGCATCAATGGCTATTTTCTCTCACCGTCTCCGACAAGCTTTACTCACAGCGACTTCTTCTTTCAGCAGATCCATTACTCTCTCTCTCTCAGGCTTCAATTGCACCAGTGTCTGATTTTCATTATGTGTATGCGGTGCTACATCGTCTAACGAGAATAGTTTCAACGCTTTGTTTTCCAACACAAACTGTTGCTGTAAATTCCTCTTGGCGTTCCCTCTTCCTGATGACTACTGATTGCTGAGTATTGTAAGTTTTTTTTCAAATCCGATTCCAAAGCTTATTGCTTTCATTGTTTGCAGAGGCTTTTAGTAATTAGAGTGTGATTGTATTATTGATAAAATGTACAGAATGTGGTTTATATACAATTTGTATGAAGTAAACCAATACTAAACCGTATCAAATACTATGATTTATACTATATACATTAATAGTCCCCCTCAAGATGGGGCAAAAATATTGAGAACACCCATCTTGCCAACTAACTTCTGAAATGGAGCTGGATACAAAGGCTTGGTAAAGGGATCAGCCAGTTGCAGTTCTGATTTCACATGAAGCAATTTGAAATGACCTGCAACAAGTCTCTCACGCACACTGTGACAATCTGATTCTATGTGTTTCGTTCTTTCGTGAAACACTGGATTGCTAGTGATATGAATCGCAGCAGTGTTATCACAAAACAACAGTGTTGGTTGCTGTAATGGAACATGTAGTTCACGCAAGAATTGAGTTAACCACATGATTTCATCAGAGGCAACAGAGAGGCTTCGATATTCTGCCTCTGCTGAGGACTTGGAAACCACCTGCTGC
>OVBA01008327.1:0-12734 GCA_900406435.1 Lepidium aucheri
AGTTTGTTTAGGAACTTTGTAGCTTGATCTTCATTGATCTTATTTCACCATGTTTTATCGAAATTTTATTTTTAATTCTTGATATTTGTTTGTTATTATATTTTGTAATATAACTTATAAACATATAACATTAATTACTATTTTAATCCCAATTATATATATAATTAAGAAGAGGAGACTTCACCATGAAGTCTTCGTGAGGAGACTTCAGACTGAAGTCTTCGTGAGGAGACTTCAGACTGAAGTCTCCTATAGCGCAAAAGGGTATAGAGGTAATTACGTATTCAAGTTTTTTGTTTGGTCATTAAGGGTAAAATTATAAATTCACTACCTTTGGAGGTTACTTTTGAAGAAAAAAACAAATAGGATATATTTTTACATTCAAAATGGGATTTTGAGTCATTTAAGTCATTTTCCCATTTTTTGAATGTATGTTCGCATATTTTAGCAAAAGTTACTTCCAAACATATATAGGTTCCAATCATACACAAAAATAATATAAGGAAATAAAATACATAATAATTATTATAACTGAATTATATGAAATGATCCATGAGAGTGTCAGAAACTCAGAGCAGCCTTTTATCAATTAATAGGTTTTTATGTTTATTGTTGATACAGTCGTTTCATCAGTATGTTGTCCCGCGTTTTTTACGCGATCCATGGATCCAGATATTGGCTATGTGTTTGTCAACTTTAATTCCATCTGTGTTTTTGTGTCTAAATGGTAATATACAATTCGGTTATTCGGCCGGATTCAGCCGGACTCAGCTGGATTTGTTCATAATTTAGCTGTTACCATTTGCATAGACAACAACTCCATAATTCTATAATTTTTATTATAATTTAAGTTTTAATTAATACTTAGATAAATATATAATTGATTATAACTAACAAATTAAGTCATGTGTCTCTTTGTTAAATATCGATATTCAGGATTCATGTAGATTCAGATCAGACTTTTTAAGTTTTCAGATTTTTGATTTCACTCATTTAACATATATTCAGACATATTTTTTATATTAAGTTCGGTTCAGTATAGATTGGATATGGATTGATTGTGGTAATTTGTTAAAGATCTAAATTTTATGTGATTAGCTTACGGTCGGGTTTGAATTTATGTATTTTTTTCAAAATAAAAAAAACTAAGATTTAGTAAAAGTAGTATAAAAATTTAAATATAAATAAAAATTTTAAAAAATTTTGTTTTTTATTTCAATTTAAAATGAATAATAATATAATAAAATTTATAATTATAATTCTAAATATTTACATATTAATATGTATAATAAAAAAAGTTGTTAAGAATATAATTGTATTTTATGTATTTTGGATATCTCATTCAGTTTTAGATATGATTAACATTTTGATCTAATTTCATAGGTATATTAATCTAGGTTTCATTTGATTGTTTAGTCATTTCCAGTTTGATTTGATACATTCTATTTCAGATTGAATTTACTTTGATTTTATAGGTTACTTAGTTATGTATATTTATATATATATATATAAACCAAAATGTTATGAAGGTTTAATTTCTATATAATATTTTTAATTATTATTTAAATTTTAAGTAATAATTAATTTTTTCAATAATTTATTTTTAAATTAAATTATTTAACAAGGCATAATATTATTTATTTTTTAACTTAACTTATATTATTTATTTTCTTCCTAAAGTAATACTTTAAATTCCACCAAATTTAGTCAGATTCCTTTGTTACCATTTGATTTAACTTATTTAACTAGATTTCACTAAAAAAATGAAATAAAAATTCAACTAGATTCCACATTCAGCCAGACTCAGCTAGATTCAACTGTTACCATTTAAACCTATTTAACTTACTAGTTTTTTCTATTTCATTTCAAATATTAATTATGTCATCTATTACTATTAAGTAAATATTATATTCCATAATTTATATGATTAGTATACTTCTGCCTTCTACCTAGTCATGGACATAATAACCAGAACCAAAAAACTAAACTAAACTAACCGAAAAATTTTGGTTAGGTTTTGGTTCCTAGAAAAGTGTTCGGTTCAATTTTTTAGGTAACTTTGTATCTTGGTTTGGTTTGGTTTGGTTTTGATTCTACAAAAGAACCGTTCGGTTCTCGGTTTGGTTCTGAGAACCAAAGTTACCAATAGAAATCCAAACTAGTTAGTATTAAAATATTTTGGTTACTTTTTTGGGTATTTGGTTGCCTTTTAAAAAACTTATCTATTCGGAACCGAACCAATATTATTTTAGGACTAATTCGGTTCCAATTTCTTGAAACAGGAACCGAACCAACACCAAACCAAATTCTAACAGATACCCATTGGTTACTACATTTTAGGATCGAAAGAATCGCAACCAGAACCAAACCAAACTGAAGTTTTGTTAATACCCATTAGTTACCACTTTTTCAAAACTACAAAACCAAAAAGCCAAAAAATCAATCCAAACCGAACCGAAAAACTTAAGTCCAGCCTACTTCTACCAATGAGTTTTTACTTTTTGTGAGTGACATCGTAAGATAATTTCTTACATTACATAACCGCACTAGTTGGTATCTCAAAAATTGATTTTAATAGCATTATAGAATAAGTCAATATATATCACTAAGTTTCATAATCTTGAAATGCTTTAACTGCGTCGTTGATTGACTTGTGGCCACAAAACAAAACAAGTTTGTAAACCACTAAGTATATACTAATATTTAGGATATTTCTGGGAGGATTACTAGAATGGAATAAAATTTATATTTAATGACTAGATAAAGACGAAAATATTGTAGATTTATTGTTGGTTAAATAATATTAAAGTATTCTTAATTGTAAGTATGGATAAAAAATATTTATAGTTTGTCACTATGCTGACGCGGGTTGTTCGAGTCAAAAATTTTGTATACTTCGTTAACATATGGCATATTTTGGTTATTCTTCAATATAGGATTTTAAGTATGTACTGATTATATAACATTTTAAAGTCGATATGGTTACATAAACGTATGGAGAGGTAATTATTTTCCATAGTTATCTATATAAGAACACATAATATTGGTAAGTATGTTACATAATCGATATATGTGCGAGTAATTTTTAGAAATAAGTATGCTACATATTTATGTGATTTGTATCTACATAATTGATGCAAATCGTATGAGAACTTTTACATATATCTAGATCTATAACACGCTTACAACAATACAAGAAAATAGGCCTGATTTTGACCGCCAAACCGGTCAAAAATGGTCACAAAACACCAAATTCTGAACGCTATTGACCAGATGTAGGTGATCAGTAAGTGGTCAGAAATCCAAAACCGGTCAATAACGGCCAGAATTTTGTGACCGCTACAAAACTGGTCAGTATTTATTGACAGAAAAAATGGTCAGTATTTATTGACATGCTTAGTGGTTGGTATTTATTTACCAGTTATGCAGTCGGTATTTATGCGGTCGGTATTTATTGACGGGTTTCAATGTGCATGACGTCAAGTCAATAACGAAGCTTGTGATTTTTCCAATACGGTAAATCCCAAAATGTATTTTTCTTGTGCCAGTTGTGATACTTCTCAACACCTTTGAGAGGACTATGACCACAACCACCGCAATCTGTAGTTCGCTCTGCTCCAAAATCTCTAAGTTGGTTTAATATCGAATAACTATCTGGTTCTGGAGGTGGACAATACATCACTTTCTTATTTTTCGTAAATAATGATGTGCTTCTTTGGTATGGATGATCGATCCGCAGAAAACGTTGGTGACAGTCAAACCAAGAAGTTTTTCGTCCATGTTTCAACTGGAATGCTTCAATATTATCCTGACAGTGTGGACATGACAACCGACCGTGTGTCGTCCACCCGGACAACATTCCAAAAGCAGGAAAATCACTAATAGTCCACATGAGAACTGCTTTCATCATAAAAAATTCCTAAATGAAACATCGTACGCTTCCACACCAGTCTCCCATAACTGGTTCAAATCATAAATCAGAGGTTGTAAAAATACGTCAAGTGATCTTCGTGGATGATTTGGTCCTGGAACTAGGATTGTCAAGAATAAGAACTTTGACTTCATACATAGTGAGGGTGGTAAATTATACGGTGTTATAATAACTGGCTAAACTGAATATTGCCTCCCATGTTTCTCAAATGGACTACACCCATCTATACATAAGCCGAGATATACATTCATGCTTTCAGCTGCAAAATCTCGATAAACAGACTGAAAATGTTTTCATGCTTTCGCGTCTAAAGGGTATGCAATCTCTTCACCAACATTGTGTTCACCATGCCATCTCATTGCAGTCGCTGTACGCTTTAACTGATATAACCTCTTCAACCTATCTGCTATAGGCAAATACCACATCCACTTGTAAGGGACCCAAGATCTACCACCACTTTCCTAGAACTGAGGTTTATAACAGAAACGACATTTGCAATGCATCTGAATCAGCTCTCAAGAAGATCATAAAATTATTGATACACACATCTATCATCTCATATGGTAATCCGAGCCCGGCAACCAATTTCTGAACTTCTGCATACAAAGCTGGGGCAATATTATCTCTCGGAAGACTCTTCTTCAGTAAACTAGTAAACGCATCGACACAACTCTAAAATAAATTATAATCCGTCTTGATATTCATCAACTCTTTAGCAGTGCCTAACGGACTTAATTCATCATCACACCCACTGTACAAAGACTTCTTCGCTGCATCCAACATATCATAAAATTTTCGTGCTTCGAGATTAGGTTCTTCTCCTCTGTTTATGTCCTCCTCGAATACCAGAATATTTTCCCTAAATACCTCGTTCACCATCTGAAATGTACCAACATTGTTTTCTACCGCCATAGTTGGTTCCACAATGAAACCACTTTCATTATGTTCACTAGTACTACCAACATTAATCGTAGCGTCAACAATTTCATGAACATTTGATTCCACACCTAAACCGCCATTAATATGTTCACTAGTACTAGCATAATTAACCATAGATGCATCCTCTCCATGACAATACCAAACTTTATACCCAGGCATAAATCCTTTACTATATAGATGAAGTCATACTTCTTTTACTGACCTAAGTCTCCTATTCCGATATTTAGAACAAGGGCAATACAACTTACCTGTTTCAAGAGTCATGCTTTGATTTCTGGCAAACTCCATAAATTGTTTCATCCTGTTGGCATACTCCGTAGTAAGTAACCCTGTCACTGGATCTATTCTTTCTTGATCCATCCATGACCGAAAATATATATTTGCCATTTTGGTAAGAACTTTGAGATTTAATTATTGGTGGTGCGAAGAAATGAAAAGTGATTGGTATATATAGAAGAATTTTGTGACCGCTTCTGACCGCTTCTGACCACTTGTGACCGCTTCTGACGGGGTTACCAAATTTGTGGTTACAAATAAAACCAATACCTGCATAAAGTGTTATTTATTTGTACCGAAAGTGATCTATCGGTCAATTACGGTCAAAATTTTCTGACACTTAAAACCGGTCAGAGGCCGTCACTAATTATTGTCTGAAAGTGACCGGTCTTTTTTATTTGTTTGTTATACAAGAAAAAAATAGAACCGGTCAATAGTGATCATAAATTACTGACCAAAATTGACCGATGATAAAAAAAGTTACGCCGGTTAATTTTGGTCAGTAATTTGTGACCGCTATTGACCGGTTGATTTTTTTATTCCCATTAATATTTGTCAATATTCGATCAAAAGTTTGTGTCAGGTTTTTGTTGGTTAGAAATTGTGGTCAGAATCTGACCTATTTTCTTGTAGTGCAAGCACAATAAGTGTGTTATATGCTTTATAACTCTGTAACACACTTATTAGTTCTATAACATATTTTATATATATATATATATGTCAATTATATGGTGGATCTGAATTAGGAGCTTCCATAAAAGTAGTTTTTTAGATTAGCCGCTTAGAACATCAGCTCGTTGTATTAGAAAAATAGTTAGTGGTTCTTAGCTTTTTTTGACACCGAAAAACATTCATTCATTCAATAATTAAAGATGGTTCACAAAAGCCATAAGGCCCTGTTTTGGTAGATAGTCTGCCCGATTATTGAATCGATGGTTAATTTAAGTAAAAGAAATATTGTTGAATCGATCAACGAGGGAGGCTATGTCCATAAGGATTCCATAGACCTCAGAGATTGGGGAGTTGTTGTTGATTGCTCTGATGATTTGCAGAGAATTCGATCGGATCTCTAAAGATTGAATCTGGAGGGTTAAGGCTTTCTCCATGGCTGTCTTCATCGCAGTGGCTTCCGCACCCAAGGGTGAAGCAATGTGAGTCTGGAAACTCGATAATTCTTCGATCTCAACGCCTGAAGGATCTTTGAAGGAAAGTCTGATACCTGCTATTTTGCTCTCTTTTTTCCATGCTGCATCCGAGTAGCAGGTAACATCCTTAATTCTTCTATTGTGTATGATAGTTTCTTCTAAATTCACCTTATTCTTTTGCTCCAGCTGAGATTTGGCTTCTTCCTATTCCTTCGTATCTTGAATCGCTTTGTTTATAATATCGCTCTCTGAAAAAGCCCGCTTGTTAAACAAGAAGCTATTCCTTGATTTCCACAGATGCCAAATTACCCAAGCTCCAAGAATTCCTTGGGAAATCCCCCTTGGTGGGAGGCAAAGGCTTGTTAGGGCTTTCCTCCAAGCTTCAGGGACAGTTGTATAACGTGATGGAATAATGGGAATTACGGAGAGAACCCTCTCCCAAACTTTCTTAGCATAATGGCAGTGGAAAAGGGAGTGAAGAATCGATTCTCTTTCTCCACATCTCTTGCAGTTTGGTTATATCTGTATATGTCTGGATTCAAGTTGATCTCGAACTAGAATGGCTCCTTGGAGTATTTTCATAAGAACACACGGATCTTTGGTGAGGTTTTAACACTTCACACTTCCTTAATCCAATTTATTTGCTCTCTAGTTGGATCCGGATAGTCTCTAGTTATGCATTCTATGGCAGCAAAGTAGCCAGATTTTGTAGAATAATTTCCATTCTTCTCTTTAACCCAAACTATCTTATCCTCTTTATTATAAGTGCTTGGTTGAATGCATTGGATGTTTTGCGCGTAGGCAGGTAGCAAAGTGTTGATTTTTTCCATGTTCCATCTAGTGGAGTTTGGGTGGAATAAATCTGAGACTTTTGCATTCACAGAGGTTGCAGTTGGAGGGCCAGTAGGAACAGAGAAAGAGTCTCCTGGGATCCATTTCTGCTGCCACAAATTGGTCTTCTGTCACCGTAGTTCTTAGCTTGTAAAACTTTTTTTAATTTGAATTTTGTTAATAATAATTTTTGTTGACAAAAAATTAGCGTTTAGAAATTTTTTTTTAGTTAGTTGGTTATATTTGTATGATGCAATATCTAGATTTATATATATGATCTTTCAAATCTGGGTATTTCAAAACTTCATATGATACGAAAATTAGTAATAAATTTTGATATATGTAAAATTAACCAAAGTTTTTCAAAATTATCTTCTTTATCAGATAAATATTGTGGATATTAATACATAAAAGTAGAAAAAGAAAATGAAAGGTAATGAGTAACCAACATTCGGATGTGGGATTTTGGAGAGTGTAAGAATATAATGAAATAGTGACTGTAGGTCAAGTCAAATCGTCCATCTAATCTGATTGATAGAAAGAAAAGTTCATCACAACTCTTTGTTTCCTAAATAAATTGTTTTTTCGATTTGACGAGATGGGGTGGAACAATAGTCCTAACTTTTTACTACAAACTATCATTATTTAATTTTGGGTTAATAGGTTATTAAAAGGAATAAGTGCGACTATTCAGAAGTCGTTTTTTTGGGTAAAATAAGTAACTTGCATCATATAAGTTGGAAATTAAGAAAATGGTTTCGATAAGTTGTAAATTGGCAAACTAACAACTATTAAATATTATTTCTGAAACAAAATCAGCTTTTGTTATTAGCATATAACTTTCAGCTGATTGCACAAAAGATATTACATGCTATTCGCACAAACAAATTATTTAAAGGAAAGTACATAGCTATTAAAACAAACATAAGCAATAATTGAGTTGAATAAAATTTCGTAAAAATTCTACTTCAGAGACTAAAATGTCATGGAAACTGGATGGATATTATACATTGTATTATTAGTGTGGAATACTCAATTTTACTAAATGGTTCTCTTAGCAGAAAGATTATCCGGCAAAGAGGTATGCGCCAAAAAGATCCTTGGTCCCAATATATTTTCATCTTGTGCATGGAAGTCCTAGTCTCGAAGCCAAAGAAGGCAAACCAGGAAAATCTGATTACCAGAATCTCCATTGCACGAGATAGTTTAATAATTTTGCATCTATTGTTCACTGATGATAACCTCTTTTTAAAAAAAGCTAATAAGGAAAATGCTCTTCAAATTGTTAAAATTCTTAATGATTTTGAGAGTCTGTGAGAATAACAAATACATTTTAATAAATCATTGATTCAGTTTGGTCACTCATTCCCAAAGGTTCACAAATGGTTGATTCATCAAGTATTAGGGATACACCAGGTAGGTGAGATGAGTTCCCACCTAGGTATTTTGGAAAATATTGGTGGAACAAAATCAAAGTTTTTGCATTTTTCTGGGAGAGATTCCAAGAAAGTATCAACAGTCGGTTCTCAAAATTCTTGTCAAAGGAGAGAAAGAAGTTTTAATAAAATTGGTCCTAACACCATCGCTGACATATGTTATGTCATGCTTCATGTTACCAAAATCAATAATGATGAAATTAAACTCAGTTATTACCGATTTCTGATGGTCGAATTCTGAGACTTTAAAAGGGTTCACTAGATTAAGTAGTTTGGGTTTTCGGGCTTTAGAAGAGTTCAATTCAGCATTCCTAACTAAGTAATTATGGAGATTACTATCATCTTGACTCATTATTCGCAAGAGTTATGGAGGAAAAATATTACAAGAACCATTGTCCAATGAACTTGTCTATGATTTCGAATCCCTCTTAAGGTTGGAGAAGTATAACTTCAGCTTGATCATTGGTCAACAAGGGAATTACAAGAAAGATTGGTAGCTACAAATCAACATTGTTTTGGAGAGATCCATGGATTCCTTATGTGACCCCAATAGCTGTAATATGGATATGTCTCATCCTCCACCCGAATCTTACAGTATATCAATTTATTATTTCAAACTCTAGATTCTGTCATGATGTATTATTAAGACAATTTCTCGACCCTACGTATGTTAAACTAATCTTGGGGATCATTATTCCTCGAAAGGTAAGTTCAGATTATTGGGGTTATAGCAGGTCCCCAAGACGAATATGTACACAATAAAATCAAGATACTGTACCGAGTAGACAAACTCATTACATAAGGTGAGAAGTTATGGTCCAAACTTTGAGACACTAGAAGCCCATATTTGAAAGATAGAATGTTTTAACAAAATAAGACACTTCATGTAATTATCATGTTGTACTGTAGTGAAGTAAAATCTTATACACCAAGGTATAAAATATGATACGGTTTGCAGCCTGTTGTGGCGTAGATGGGAAACAATCAATCATTTTCTCTTTGAATGCCTTCTAGCAGTTCAAGCTTGGATGTTATCGTGTATCCCCTCTACAGTGAATATTTTCCCATGAAACACAATTTGGTACAATTTTAACTATATTTTTTGACGCACTCTTTACCATGTGGATGACAAGTTATTCATGTGGATTATCTGGCATATTTAGAAAGCACAAAATGAAAATTATTTCTTTGGTACAAGTAAGGAACCAAGAAATTACTCCAATGCAAAATTAGATCTCTGGAGTGGTGCATTGCTAGGCGCCAGATCAATAAGGATCCACAGTTTGGTTTTGTTAATCCATCCCCAATATGGTCAAATGTGACAAAATCCTTTATCAGCAATCCCAATTTTATAGGGTATGGATGTTTTGTAGACAGATGGTGGAAAGTTTTGATCTCAAATAGGATTTGGTTGGATCTGCTTCCTTGATTCTGTTAAGGGAGTGTGTTTGAAAGCCCTTGAGGTCATGCAAAGCCTTTCAGTGCTACATTCAAAATTAGAGGCTTTACTTTGGGCAATGGAGTACTTGTTGTCTCTTCACCTTACTGAATTAGAGATCGCGACGATTGGTCGAATGTTATGAAGATTATGACGTTTTCAGTAGCCAACATTCAAACCCTAACTAAAAAGACTTTACAAGAATGACGAGCCTCTTTCATTCTTTCGTTCTTTCTTCCTTCATGTATCCCAAGATCTTTAAATCATAAAGCGGATGTTCTCACTCGTAGTGTCTGAGAGTCAAGTAATAATTTAAATATTGTAAGCAACCTTAACACTTTTTAAAGTATCTATCAATTTGAGTTGACAAAAAAAACAACTAAAAACCTCTGTAACTTAATTAAATAAAATTAAAATAAATAAAAATATCAAATAAATAGAATATGGTGTTAGAAGGAGAGAATTATAAAATTATTTTGGATTTTCATATCACTATGGATGATCCGATAATAATATATTTAACACAAAAATTATATAGTTAATGGTAGAATTAAAATTATTTACAATAACAAGTTTTGTGGATTAATAATGTTTTGTTTGTACATACGATTATTGTTGTATATCGTAACACAATTTTTATAGAATATTTATTTAAGATGTTGGATATATAAAAGTAATTGAAGATTTAACATGATTATTAAAAATATATTGTTACAAACATATAGATAACACATAACTAATATTATGCCGGCAAAAAAATTAAAAGCATTATTATTTATATATATATATATATATATTTTATTATCATTATATTTTGCTAAAATATAATATTTATTGGGAATAGATTTAGGTTAATATTTCAGATATATATAGGTAACAGAAGAGTTACCGCGAGAATTAGAAACAAATATGACAACAATTATAGAGATAAACATATAACACAAATAAAAACATGACAATAATATTGTTAGCCATGTTTCTCAATAACAAATAAAACTTATATGTGGTGTGACAGAAACACATGCTATAGAATAAAGGTGACAATGTCTAAAAACAGTAAGCTCTTATTTTCCCACTTGCCATTTTACCAATTTCCAACTTATGTGATGTCATTCACTCAAATTTCCTTTTTGTTAAAGGTTTTAGAAATCTCTTCTTTTGTATTATGGGTTTTGATAAGAAATAAAAGTTTTACAACATGTCGAGTTCCTCTCAATATAATGGTCAGAATTATCTTGTTAATAATTTTGGTATTAAAAGTTAAATCATTTCCCACTACACTTAATAGATTGTAAAAAGATTTTAATCTATAAATTAGGTCTTGTCAATATAATTATTTTCCAAACTTTTTTTTACAACATTATATAAAACCAACTTGTAGAAACAACATATATGTTAAAGAAAAATAGAAATAATGTATGGGAAGCTATAACCAAAAAAAACTAAAAAATTCGAAATAATATATGGGAAGCTATAACCCAAAAAAAAGAAATCAAAGGATGCAAACAAATAAAATTTAGAATTTGATCCAATTGATTGACGAAATTATTTTACAACAATGAATACTAATAAAATTTATAAGAAAAATACACTAATACAAGCTACTTTATTTTATAAATAATTAGGATAACCCTTTTATTTTTAAACTACTTAGATAATTTACTTTTTTAAAAATACCTATATTGCCCAGTATTCTTTAATTCACATTCTATTAAGTAAAAAATTGTTCCAAGGTTTTCTTCCTCTTTATGTTTCTCCAGACACAAATACACTTTAATTCAAAGCAAGTGTAAATCTATCGGATTGTGTACTATAGATTAAATCCAAAAAAGAATTTTTAAAAAGAAGATCGATTGGTCTCTACATAGAGCGATCGATCTGTGCTTATGGAAAAATAAGTTTACTCGAGAGGCAAAGATCGATCGATCTATGCCTAAACAAAAAATTTCTCCGAAAAATTGTTTCTACACTTGTAGGAAGTGTGCCATAAATTCAGCACACTTGTAGGAAGTCTGCCAGAAATTTGACAGATTTGCAGGAACTCTGCCAGATTTTTGACAGACTTGCAGAAGTCTGTCAAATTTTTGGTAGACTTGCAGGAAGTCTGCAAGATTTTTGGTAGACTTGCAGGAAGTCTGCGAGATTTTTGATAAATTTGCAGAAGTCTGCCAGATTTTTGGTAGATTTATAGGAAGTCTGCCAGATTTTTGGTAGACTTACAGGAAGTCTACCAGAACTTTGGCAGTCTTGCAAGAAGTCTGTCAGATTTGTAAAAATTTGACTAGAGTAAAAAAAATTACAATTATGTAACCCTAAAACATATAGTTTAGTTTGAGATTAATTATATGTATTCAAATTATCTACTTATTTTTACCTACAAAATGTTAAATTCCTTTTTTCTATTTTTATAAAGAAAATGGGTATTTTAGTTATTAAAGATGTTAGAGAACAAAAATAGGTTATATAAGTAATTTTAAAAAAAAAATATTATTTAAGTAATTTATAAAATAAAATAGATTATTAAGTAAATTCTGAATTTGTAATTTAAGTTATGGAGCGGTTTTAATTCGATCGTTTGACGAAAAAGACTTGCAACAATTGATACTGTAAAAATAATGTCGATTCCAAATTTAATATTGTAATGTTTTTCTAATTATTACATAAGATGACTAAAACCAACGATAAACTTAGGCTTCGAATGGCAAACGCAGATCAAAAAATGCAGATCATGCAGATCA
>OVBA01008328.1:0-12734 GCA_900406435.1 Lepidium aucheri
ATATTTTGTACCTTGGAGGCTATAAATACCTCTATCTCCTCTCATTTGTAATCAAGTTTCTAAAATAAAATCAAAATAATAAATAGCTTTCTTTTTCATAAAGTTTTTCTCTCATCTTCTAAGTTTTTCTAAACACTTTCTCCACAATCTCTAAAATAGTTTCCTTCCAACATGGGTAACTGTTTTTGGCTTTGTCTAATGATATTTCACAGAAAAAGAAGAGTAGAGCACCACTTTGACTATTCAGCACACCGCTATTACGAGATGTTTATCCATTCTGTATCATAAATATATATAGGAAAGGGAGTCTCTTTTCATAGTTGAAATCACATAAACAACACACAAGTTTTATTATCGTCTGATGGATCCCATGGAGACTAAACAGAGTGTTCCTCTCCTCACGCCCTATAAAATGGGACCCTTCAATCTTTCTCACAGGTACCTCTTTTTCCTTTTTCCTTCATCCTGAATCTTCAAGTTTTATGCTTTGGATGGATTATGTATTTTTAACCTCATGCATCCATAATGTTTCATAGAATTCCTAGTGGAGCCTTTTCCTTTTTACTCATAGATTGATTGATTGCTTCTGAAAAATTCCAAGCTTGATTTTGTCTTTGTATTTTAATAAGGGTTGTTCTGGCGCCATTGACAAGATCAAGATCATATGGTAACATTCCTCAGCCTCATGCCAAGTTATATTACACTCAGAGAACAACACCTGGTGGTCTTCTTATTTCCGAAGCCTGTGTTGTTTCTGAGACATCATTGGGGTATATATATATATGTGTAGATTTCTGGATTAATCTTCATCGCTTACACTTCAAGTCACAAGTTCCTTTCCGTTTTTCTATAGCTTCGATCTAACATATAAACTTTGTTTTTGAAGTTATCGGAATATACCTGGAATATGGACCAGAGAGCAAGTGGATGCATGGAAACCCATCGCCGATGCGGTTCATTCAAAAGGCGGTATCTTCTTCTGCCAGATTTGGCATGGTGGCAGGGTTTTTCATCAAGGTTTGCCACTTAATTGCTGTCTCTTTGATGTATACAATAAACATAAAGTTTTAGGTTCTTGTTTTGTATATTACGTAACTACGTTTATTAATTCTTTAGGCCTGCCAAATGGGGAAGCTCCTGTCTCTTCTACAGACAAGCCATTGATATCCAAAAACATATATCCACGTCAGTTTACGTCTCCAAGACGGTTACAGACTAATGAGATCCCTGCCATTGTCAACGACTTTAAAGTTGCCGCGAGAAATGCAATGGAAGCTGGTAAGCAAAGTCTTTTCTTTTGGATATTAGATGCAATGTAATGAAATCAAAGCTGATCAAGACATTTTTTACATGGGTACAGGCTTTGATGGAGTAGAGGTTCACGGTGCACATGGTTATCTAATCGATCAGTTTTTGAAAGATAAAGTAAATGACAGAAATGACGAATATGGTGGGTCACTAGAGAACCGATGTAGATTTGCTGTGGAAGTAGTCGAAGCAGTGGCAAAGGAGATCGGTTCAGATCGTATCAGAATAAGACTCTCACCCTTTGCAGATTACATGGAATCCGGTGACTCGAACTCAGAAGCATTAGGACTCTACCTGATGCAAGCTATGAACATGCATGGAATCCTCTACTGTCACATGGTTGAACCTAGAATGCAAACCCTTGAAGGAATCTTAGAGTCCAAAGAATCGTTAATGCCGATGAGAAATGCCTTCAAAGGAACGTTCATAGTAGCAGGAGGTTATTGTAGAGAAGATGGAAACAAAGCGGTGGCAGAAGGAAGAACAAATGTTGTGGGTTATGGACGGACGTTCCTGGCAAATCCGGATCTGCTTAGGAGATTCGCACTAAATGCGCCGTTAAATAAGTATGACAGATAAACGTTCTATACTTCGGATCCTATCGTGGGATACACAGACTACCCTTTTCTTGAGTCCCATCTTCCAGAGTACTAGTAAAATATTAGTAACAAATGTCTCATTTCCATAAAAAAATACACTCATTTTGTGATATTTGTAAAAAGATCTTTTTGCAAAGGGAAGTACAATCTTTAATCACTGAGCTGAATGGAAAAACTGAAATTCTTTCAAACAGGAACACCAAATAGATTACTATTATGTGTGGGTTAAAGTCAGTTGTACAGATATTATAGGGATTAGATTATCAATTCTTGCAACTGTTGATGAAATAGAGATTGTAATGGTCGGTGAACTTGGATAATGATTGAATTGTGTTTGATAATTCCTTAAAGAGTATTTTGACCTTTATTTAACCCTAGGGTTACACGAAATCCTAACTAGGATACGACAATCAAAGTCTTCTCTTGTTCTAGGCTAAGACCCAAGAGAAACAATTATAGTTTTTGTGCTTTGTTTATGTGTTCAATCTTTTAGAATCAGATTGAAGATTATCGCTCTCTATCTCTCTTTTCCGTCCCTCTATTTTTGTATGTAGGAAAATAGAATTTTGTTTACTGAGGAAACTTTTCCACGAATGGTTGTGTCATTTGAGATACGTTTGCAACCGTATATTTATTATTATAACCATTCATTACTAATGTTACACATTTGACTTAATTGTTAAATATTTATCATTAAACTTAAATATCCAATATTAATATTTGTTTGATAACTTAAATGTTATGTTTAACATTACACTTAAATATCTAACTTTCCTCCTCCATTTAAGTTTAATCTTCGATTCAAAATCAGCTCACATAAACCAAACTCATGCTTAAATGAAAATATTGTGACGATTGAATCCTTTCAACTCATTTGGATCATGACGATAACATACACACGAATTTCTACACTACTCTAAATGTTTTCCTCGACACTATTATTAGCCATGTGTCCTTATCCTTTCATGAGCATATACAAAGCTAAGTCCAAACTTCTTGAAGCGGCTACACTTCACACTCGTATAGGTAGATCTTTTTAATCTTGCACCTGCAAATGCAATTTTTCAAAAAATCTATTAAGAAGAAAACTTCAGCCTATCCTTTTCTTGCAGGTCTAAGCACTTACTTTGGGAAGATGTAAAATAGTGCTTCAATCTTTAAGTGTGGGCTTTCCGCATTAAATTCAGCTTCTAAAATTGTATTAGAAGGAAATTGGTATCCCATCACTAAAGATTTCAAATGGACTTTAATCCCATTCCTTTTGCCAAGTTTATCACTAAGTCCCTAGCTAGTCCTTTGGTCAAATGATTGGCTAGATTTTGTTGAGACCGAACAAAATCTAAGGTAAGCACCCCGTGAGTGATCAACTCACGTACCGTACTATGTCGAACTCCCATGTGTCTCGACTTACCATTATACACTTGGCTATAAGCCTTAGCCAAAGTAGCTTGACTATCACAGCGAATGGAAATAGGTGACACTGGTTTTGGCCACAATGGAATTTCAGAGACTAAATTTCTTAGCCACTCTGCCTCTCTCCCTGCCGTAGCTAATGCTACAAATTCTGATTTCATTGTCGAACTTGTAATACATATTTGTTTCTTAGATGCCCATGAAATGGCACCTCCACCAAGTAAGAACACCCAACCACTTGTAGAATAATGATCTTCTATGTTGGTGATCCAACTTGCATCTGAATATCCTTCTAAGACCGAAGGAAAAACAACATAGGTCAAACCATAATTAATAGTTCCTTTTAAATACTTAAGCACTCGTCTTACAACTTGCCAATGATGAGTACTAGGATTAGTTGTGTATCTACTCAACTTTCCTACTGCATAAGCGATATCTGGCCTAGTGCTTGTCATGGCATACATCAAGCAGCCAATCACTTGAGCATACTCAAGTTCTGATACCGCTTTCTCTTTATTAGGCATAAGCTTTACACTCACATCCATAGGAGTGTACACAGGAGAACAATTCTCATAGTTGAGCTTTTTAAGTACCTTTTTAATATAGTGAGATTGTGTTAAAGATATTTCTTTATTCTCACGTTTAATTCTTATTCCAAGAATCACATTCGCCTCCCCCATATCATTCATGTCAAAACTTGATGACAGAAACTCTTTTGCAAGTTCTACTTGTCTAAGGTTGGTGCCAAAGATCAACATGTCATCAACATATAAGCAAATGACCACTCCATTACTAGACTCATCAAATTTGCTATATAAACACTTGTCTGCCTGATTTAATTTAAATCCGTTTGACAAAACAGCCTCATCAAATCTTTGATGCCATTGCTTAGGTGCTTTCTTTAGCCCATATAATGACTTAATTAACTTACACACCTTATGCTCATTACCAGACATAACAAATCCTTCAGGTTGTTTCATATACACCTCTTCTTCCAAAACACCATTCAAAAATGCTGTTTTGACATCCATTTGATGGATCACAAGATTATGTATAGATGCCAAACCGATCAAATACCTTATAGAGGATATCCTAACAACTAGAGCATATGTATCAAAGGAATCAATACCTTCATTTTGTTTAAAGCCTTGGATAACCAAACGAGCTTTAAACTTATCGATTGTTCCATCAGATTTCATCTTCCTTTTGAAGATCCATTTGCAGTCTAAAGGTTTACAACCAGGTGGGAGATCTGTTAAGAACCAATGGAATCCATTTAATCATTTACAGGTTATTTCCAAAAGGCAACATCGTTGGATGTCATAGCTTCATTAAAAGTTCTAGGATCACCATGAAAATGGTAACAATATGAGTATTGGAAACCAATCTCATCTCTTGATCGTTCAATTAAATAAATTTAAAAATCAGGACCAAATGATTTTTCAATCCTTCCTCGTTTACTTTTACGTATTAAGTGACACATTTGATGGTCCAATTAGATTATCTCCATCCTTAATTCCACTTGTACTAGGAATCAAATTCTTTGGCTTTGATATATATGAGAAACGACTTTCATTAAATGTTGCATCTCTTGATTCAACTACACTGTGAATCGATATAGAATCATTAGGTTCTGTTGTATAAAACCTATAAGCCTTGGAATGCTGAGCATATCCAATAAAGATGCAATCAATACCTCTTTCTCCCAAAGTTTTAATCTTTGGTTAGGGTAGTCTAACTACCGTACATCCCCAAACTAGAAGGTAGTTCAGATTTGGCTTCTTTTTGTACAAAAGCTCATAAAGGTGGTTTTATTCCTTTTGTTAGGAAATCTAATAAATAAATAACTAGTCGTCAATATGGCGTCACCCCAAAATCCATCACTTAATCTTGAGTAAGATAACATGAAATTTACCATTTCTTTAGAACTCGATTTTTCCTCTTGGATACACCATTTTGTTGTGGTGTATATGGAGTCGTAGTCTCATGTATAATACCTATAGACTGAAAATACGCAGGAGCATAATACTCCCCACCTCTGTTGGTGCGTAACTTTTTAACCAAGTCATTATGTTGCAACTCAACCTCGATTTTATAAACCTTGAATTTATCTAAGGCCTCATCTTTAGCATGTAATAAATATACATAGTAGAAACGAGAGTAATCATCTATGAATGTAATAAAATATTTCTTATTTCCTAAAGATGGTGTAGCGTGCAAATCACATAAATAGCTATGTACAAGTTCAAGCACCTTTGAATTTCTTTTTATACTTCTAAATGGTTGTCTAGTTATCTTATTTAACAGGCAAGTGCTACACTTCTCTATACTCACTTCAAAAGCATGAATTAATCCTTCTTTAGACATATCAATCATACGCTTATAATGTACATGATCTAGCATGCCATAGAGAAGTATCATTTTTGCTAGAACATGCCATATAAATAGAACTTACAACTTTATTAATATTAAACACAAACATGCCATTACAGAAATATTCGAATCCAACAAAGACACCACACTTTGATAAGACGTACTTATCTAACTAAAATTACTTAAAACACTACCAGAGACTAAGTTTTTTCTAATTCTGGGTACATGAATTACATCATTAAGATAAAGAGTTTTCCGAGAACTAAATTCTAACACCACTTTTCCATGACTTATGATAAGGGCAGTTAACTCGTTGCCCATATAAAGTATGGATCCATCTTGAACTGGTTGATACGTCTTGAACCAACCACGATCCTTGCAAACATGTGTTGTTACACCCGAGTCAATCCACCACGCCACCTCATCATCCTGCATATAAAATGCCTCAGAAATTTTTGATACGTAATACACTTTTGGATTTGAATAAAAAACTGAAATCTGACCTTGTTGAGATGGTGGACCTTGATCCTTAGATCCTTGCCTTGAACGATTATGTTGCGTTTGATTCTTATCCTTTGCTGCCCGACAGTCTTGTTTGAAGTGACCCGACTTGTTACAAGTCCAACAAATGCTCTTAAGCCTTTTGCTAGATCCATGGTTAGTGTTGTTATTAAAGGGACGTTTCTTTCCCTTATTCTTCATCTTTGAACTCCCACCTTCTTCAATTATATTAATAGAAGAAGATCCAACCTCTTTATCTTTTGATTTCCTCCCTTTTGCGCCCTTAGAGATTCCTCTATGCGCAAATAGCTGCCAAGTTGTACAAGAGACAACTCTTCTTTCTTGTGTCTCAACATGTGTTTGAAATCTTTCCATGATGGTGGCAACTTGTCGATAATACTCGACACTGAGATGGATTCATCTATATTCATGTTGTGTTGGGAAATTTCCCTATGATGCAAAGTAATTCGTTGTACTACTTCATAACTGGTCTAGAGTCAGTCATCTTGTAATTATTAATATCACTCACAAGGAACTTTTTACTAGAAGCATCCTCGGCCATGTACTTTGATTCCAACGCATCCCACAACTCTTTTGCAGATACAATATTTCGATAAATATCAAAGAGGGGATCAGACATACCATTTAGAATATGAACACGAGATATGTAGTCATCATTCTCCCATTTGAGTTGCTTCCTTATCTCATCCACAGACTCTTCTTCTTGATTCTCCGACACGGTAGGCATTGGCATACTTAGAACACACCACATTGAGCATTGTGAGAAGGAAATGCATCTTCTTTTGCCATCTTTGAAAATCAACTCCTTCAAACTTATCTAATTTTTTCAAACTTTGATGTCATCTCACGGACATAGACATTAGCCATCGTTCACGAAAACGAAATACTCTTTAAGATTGTTGATGAAATAAAGATTGTAATGGTCGGTGAACTTGGATAATGATTGAATCGTGTTTGATAACACTTTCCT
The DNA here is from genome assembly GCA_900406435.1 of Lepidium aucheri. Classification (NCBI taxonomy): domain Eukaryota; kingdom Viridiplantae; phylum Streptophyta; class Magnoliopsida; order Brassicales; family Brassicaceae; genus Lepidium; species Lepidium aucheri. The sequence continues at coordinate 7,186 of OVBA01008328.1, forward strand.
TAAAAGATATTTTGATCCTTATTCAAGTCTAAGGTTACACTAAATCTCTTCTAGGATACGATAATCAAAGTCTTCTCTTGTTCTACGCTAAGACCCAAGAGAAAAAATTAGAGTTTCTGTTCTTTGTTTATGTGTTCAATATTTTAGAATTAGATTGAAGATTATCACTCTCTATCTCTCCTTTTCGTCTCTCTATTTTTTGTGTGTAGGAAACAGAGTTTTTTTACAAAGGTAATTTTTCCACGAATGGTTGTGTCATTTGACATAAACCGTATGTTTATTATTATAACCATTCATTACTAATGTTAAACATTTTACTTAAATGTTAAATCTTTATCATTAAACTTAAATGTCCAACATTAATGTTTGTTTGATAACTTAAATGTTAAATGTTTAACATTAAACTTAAATATCCAATAGCAACTTGGTTAGTATTTGTGTTAAATGAACGTTTCTCAATCCTTGGGACATGATCATCGTCTAATGTACTACTATCTATCATTATTCCTCTCTATCGTTACTGTATGACCCAGGATAGCCTGAATTGCTTTTAGTTCTTTAGAATCGCCACATTATAGATTAATAGCCAATTCAAGTAAGATAAAAAGTTTAAAATTTTCACTAATTCGTTGTTGAATTCAGACTGCTTTATTGATTGGATTAGACTGAAATGTCGTCGGTGAAATTCCTTATAAGAGTGGATTTGGGTTGTTTTGTTGAGTAAAGAGATAAACCTCTGCACATTGAAGATAATGAGTTTATCTAAGTTTTACCCAGAAGATTTTAGTCTTGTGGAGTGAATATCTCTAGAGCATCAATTTAATCTCTACATTGACAATATTCAAGATTTGTAGTTTAAAGATTCTTGGAGACTTTACACATGTTGTGATGGAGACAAAGAAAAATCGTTCACATCCTCTGATTTATCGATTTTTAAAATTAGTTTTGACTTTAGATAGTTAACACTACTGTGAAAAAATGTTTATCTGCAATGAATATTGTGAAGACTAACATACAAAACCGAATATGTGATGAATTTTAAATGACTCTCTATTTTGTTTTGTTGAAAATGAATTATTTGATAGAGTGACATATGAGACGGTCATAAAACAGTTCCAAAATATAGAGAAATGTAGGATTATTATTTAGTATTTTTCTATCACAAACTTTTACTGTTATTTTATTTTTTTGTGCTGAAGCTTACTTTTATATTAATAGTTTTTTTGATTAAGTTTTTAAATATAATATAACGTGCCTAGGAGTAAAATCAGTTCTAAATCCACCATTGGCTAGGACAAAGGTGATTAATAAAGTTAGTCAAAGTCAGTCAAAATCTTATGTAGAGTCCGAGTCTTGTGGTTTTAGTTGAAGTTATTATTAGTGAAGTAATCATGGTTTGTAGGAAGCACGTTACAGTCAAGTCTAGTGGTTAGTTACTTTTAAGTCTTTTTTTTTTGTCAATAATATTGGGCCACAACTGGCCGGCCCATTAGCCAAATTCCTGCATAATGCAGGCAGCAGGACTCGATCCCGGGATGTGCAAGTGCACCTGCCATTTAGTGGACTTACTCCTGCCACTGGACTAAAAGCCACTTGGACTAAAGGCCACTTTTAAATCTATTTAAGCTATTGGAATCTGTAACTTTCTTTTATCAATAAAAAGTACTATTCAATTTACAAATCATTTTACAAAGAACAAGTGGTATCAGAGCTCGTCATCCAACTTGTTATAAGTTTAAGTGAAAGAGAGAAAGAAACACTGAGTTTGAGAGAAAACAACGTGATAATGGGTGATAGAGATTCATTGTTGAGCATTCCAAAATTCGATGGTGCCAATGCTCATAGAGAATTTGTTGAGGTTGAAAAAGTGCTGGGGCATCATTGAGATGGGTGTCTCATAACCAGAGAGAAATGTGATCTTAACCAAACCACAACGCACGCAGCGGAGATGAAGCTCAAAGGTCTCAAAGATAAAAACTATCTCTTTGCATCAATTGACAAGACGATATTGAAGACGATTGCAAAGAAGGACAGTTCGAAGGATATTTGGGAATCAATGAAGGAAAAGTACAAAGGGAACATGAGAGTGCAAAGTGCACAATTACAAAGGCTGCAGCGGAACTTTGAAGTGCTTGAGATGAAAGACAGTGACACAATTATAGAATATTTTTCTTGTGCCATGGTGGTGGAATTCAACATGAGAAATATGGGAGAGGATATGCCAGATGCCAACATCGTTGAGAAGATTCTTAGAACTTTGGCGGAAACTTTCACTAATGTGGTGTGCGCCATCGAAGAATCAAAAGATATCAAAAAAGTCTCTTTGTTGATGAGTTGCAAAGCTCTCTGTGTTTACATGAGCAGAATAAGAGCAAGTATGTTGGATGTGAAGAGCATGCTTTTAAGATTGAAGGCCAATAAGGACATGGTGGATACGGCCGAGGAAGAGGTGGTCGAGGAGGAAGAGGCAGAAGAAACACAAGTTTTAACAAAGACAATATGGAGTGTTTCAAATGCCACAAGACGGGACACTACAAAAACTAATGTCCTAACTGGGAAAAGACAGCAAACTATGCAGAGGTAGAAGAGGATGTGCTGTTGGCTCAAGATGTAGATGAAGATGTGCTGCTAATGGCTCAAACAAAGCTCATAAAAGAAGAAGGGGAGCATGTTTGGTACCTAGATTTAGGCTATAGTTACCACATGTGTGGAACAAAGGTGTGGTTCATTGATTTTGACAGTACATTTCGCCAACAAGTCAAGCTTGGTGATGATAGGCGAATGTTGGTGGAATGAAAGAGAGATCTGAGGTTGAAGATAAATGGAATCACTTAAGTAGTATCATCAGTCTATTTTGTAACTGGTTTGAGGAACAATCTGTTCAGTGTTGGGCAGATGCAACAAAAGGGGTCAAGGATTATCATGGAAGACGATATATGTGAAATCTGGCACAAGCAACAAAGAAGGCTGCTCATGCACTCGACAATGTCCATAAATAAAATGTTTGTTGTCTTGGCTATAATAAGAGGTCCCAAAGGTGAGATGGAGACAAACCTTATGTTGAATGCAGCAGAGAACGAAGGAGATATATGGCATAAGCGATTTGGGTACTCAATCACAACAGTCTGGTGACATTAGGTGAAAAAGGAATGGTAAAGGGATTGCCAAAGTTTAACATTGGAGATGTTGTGTGTGAAGTATGCATGAAGGGTAAACAGAATCGAGTGAGTATTCCTAAGCTGAGTTCATGGAGATCTAGTTGGGACTTGAGCTGGTTCATAGTGACATTTGTGGTATAATATCACATACCTTAGAGAGTGGAAAGAGGTATATTATCAATTTTATTGATGACTATTCCTTCCTTTTGACAAAAAAATCAGAGGGTTTTAGAGCCTTGAAGGAGTTTAAAATGGCTCAAAAAGGGAACTTGGTGAGCTGTTGGTGTGCTTAAGAACTAACCAAGGAGGAAAGTTCAATTCAAAGGCGTTTCAGAACTTTTGCACAGAAAACAGAATCAAACGACAACTCACTGTGGCATACACCCAATAACAAAACAGTATGGCCGAGAGGAAAAATAGAACTTTAATAAATATGGTGAGGTGTAGCTATCTGAAATGAAGGCACCACTACATTTCTGGACTGAAGCAGCTCAGTATGCAGTACACATACTTAACAGGAGTACAACTGCTACCTTAGGAGATGTGACACCGATTGAAAGATAGAGCAACCAAAAACCTGTAGTTGATCATCTTCGAGTATTCGGATGTGTTGCTTTCTGCCTTGGTACCATATGAGAGACGAATCAAGCTGGATGAGAAGAGTACCAAATGTGTAATGTTTGGAGTTAGCAAAGAATCAAATGCGTATCAGCTCCAGTCACAAAATGATCATAATTAGCCGTGATGTGAGATTTGATGAGAGACAACCATGGAATTGGGAGGAGAAAGAAGAGAACAAGACACTCATTGATGCTTGTGATACTGAAGAGCAGCCAAACTTAGCCAATAATGATGGCTTAGTAGAAGAAGAGAAAAATCCAGACCCGAATACAGATGGTGAAGATGATGTTGGCGTCGTTGGGGAAACAATTTCAGATACAAATTTGGATGGATCTGAGCCGTTAGGTCTGCATGTTGCATCTGGGCCATCGGATCTGAGTGGTGCATTTGGGCCGTTGAACTTAGGACCATCAAATCTGATTGGAGAATCGATGACTCAAAGCGGTGCTAAGAGAAATAAAGAAAGACCAGTCTAGATGAAGGATTACGAGTGTGAAGGAGTGAATTTGGTCATAGAGGAAGATGGAGAAACATTGATAGCGATGTTTTTGAGTGAAGACGATCTGGTGAATTTTGAACAAGCCAACAAATCTGATAAGTGGGAGAAAGCTATGGAAGCTGAATCAAATCAATTGAGAAGAATAACACATGGGAATTGGTTGATTTACCTACAGGAGCTAAAGTTGTGGGAGTTAAGTGGGTATACAAAACCGAATTCAACGAGAAAGGTGATATCAAGAAGTTCAAAGCGAGGTTAATTGCTAAAGGATTTCTTCAAACTTATGGAATTGATTTTCATGAGGTGTTCGCTTCGGTTGCAATATGGGATACAAGCAGATTAATTCTTGCTTTAGCGGCTCAAAAGCGATGGAATGTATTTCAACTTGATGTTAAGAGCGCGTTTCTGCAAGGAGAACTCAGTGAAGATGTCTATGTGGAGCAACCAAGGGTTTTGCAGAAGATCGTGAAAATAGCAAAAATATTTACAAACTCAAGAAGGCATTGTATGGCCTGAGACAAGTTCCGAGGGCTTGGTATAGTCGCATTGAAGGTTACTTCCTGAAAAAGGGTTTCAAGAAGTGTTATTGCGGACATACCTTGTTCGTAAAAACAGGGGAGAGAACATGTTGATTCTAAGTCTCTATGATGATCTCATCTATACAAGTAACTCAGAGTTGATGCTTGAAGTATTTAAGGTCTGTATGAACAAAGATTTCTCAATGACAGACTTAGGAAAAATGAAATATTTCCCGGGCGTAGAAGTTATTCAAGATGAGCTAGGAATTTTCATTTCTCAAAAAAAGTATGCCATGGATATCTTGAAGAAGTTTGGAATGGAGATTTGTAATCCAATCAGAAATCTTATTGTTCCACAAAATAAGCTGATCATTAAAGAAGGAAATGGGCTTAAGGTTGAGTCAACTGCATTCAAGCAGCTCATGGGAAGCGTGAGGTACTTAATTGCAACCCGACCTGATCTAATTTATTCAGCTAATCTGGTTAGTCACTATATGGAGAATCCAACAGAACAACACATGCTGGCTTAAAAGCAAATTCCAAGGTATGTGCAAGGTACTATTGGTTTTGGAATTCAATATAAGCATGGTGGAGAAAAGAAGGCTAAAAAGTTCTGATATTCAATTCCCTGCAACCAAGACAATGACGAATGAGGATGTTCAGAACGTCACTCCAATCTCACAAACTGAACCAGTTCTGACAGATGAGACAGCTCGCAGAGCTTTGTTCCCAGCTGATTCAGAGAGAGCAGAA
>OVBA01008329.1:0-12732 GCA_900406435.1 Lepidium aucheri
AAAATCTAGTATATATATATATATATATATTTCGTTTTTTATAAATATTTTCTAATATAATATTTTTCTTTATATAATAAGATTAGTAATAAAAATTACTTCTTGTTAGAATTAATTTTTTAACAATTAATATTCTCAATTTTCTTTTAGNATTCTCAATTTTCTTTTAGATTAAGATTTCTTTTTACATTTGGATAAGTTAAATATTGTTGGATCCGACACGTGGAAGAATCGTGTTAATTACTAACTTTGAGAAAGTCTTCTTTATATAATAAGATATGATTCAAAATCTATTATATATATATATATATTTCGTTTTTTATAAATATTTTTTAATATAATATTTTTCTTTATATAATAAGATTAGTAATAAAAATTACTTCTTGTTAGAATTAATTTTTTAACAATTAATATTCTCAATTTTCTTTTAGATTAAGATTTCTTTTTACATTTGGATAAGTTAAATATTGTTGGATCCGACACGTGGAAGAATCGTGTTAATTACTAACTTTGAGAAAGTCTTCTTTATATAATAAGATATGATTCAAAATCTATTATATATATATATATATTTCGTTTTTTATAAATATTTTTTAATATAATATTTTTCTTTATATAATAAGATTAGTAATGAAAATTACTTTTTGTTTTAATTAATTTTTTAACAGTTATTATTCTCGATTTTCTTTTAGATTAAAATTGTTTTTTAGATTTGGATAAGCTAAATATTGAAGAAATATATTTTAATATTTTTTATCTACTTTTAAAAAAATAGATAAATAGAGAAATTTTTTGGATCATTGGATCCGACACGTGGAAGAATCGTGTTAATTACTAACTTTGAGAAACTCTTCTTTATATAATAAGATTATAATATCACATTGTATTATAAATTAAATAAAATATTCGAATATCTACATTAATATTTGTATACAAAATCTATGTTATAAATTACATATATTGCTAATAAAAAATTAAAATAAAAGATAATCCATGCTTTAGCATGGTTACTATCCTAATTAACCATTAAAATGCAGCCATGTGGAGGTATAAATTCTAAAGAAAAATCGAATTTTGGATTTATCTACTTTTCAATCTAAAGCCTCTCAAAGCCTCTTTTTTCCCATATACAGTTCCCATAGACATGCTTCCTAAAAGCATCATAAATCGAATTATCCAGTTTTCTTTTTCTCATTTTATCATTGCCTAAGTCATTATTATATATAGAGATGTTCATGTTTTGTTCTCTTCTGTGACGTGTAGTGGGTTTGATTAAATAATTATGAAACATGGTGGAACCAATATGTTTTTTTCTTTGGTGAAAGTATATTTAATTAAATGTAGTGTGTTTATATAGCATGCTTCCATGAAGGAAATTACTTTTAGTTTGAAATTACTTTCAAAAAAATTATATATAGTCTCCAAAACCACATATAATTTTTTTTAATTAATTTATCTATATAATTATATAGTAGAGAATATATATACATATAAATTTATTTTAAAGATAGTAAATAGCTTAATTTATTTATCGTATGAATAACATGATTTCCCTCGGTTTCCAACAAATTTTTTTGCTATAATATATTATGTTACATAATATTATGATATTTATAAAATATTACAATTTCTGCAAAGAAAATATGTTTTCTTTTTCACAAAAAATATGGTTATACAGTAAAAATATAATACTAAAATTGCAAATAAAAATCAAACTTACTTCAAATAACAATTTCTTAATCCCCTCCAATATATTAAAGTTGCTAATTTTTACAAAGCCCTTTTGTTCTGTCCACTTAAAAAATATTCCTTTCACACACATTAACTTACTTCATTCTTTTTTTTTTGTGTAAATATTTTCTAATAACTTGTTGTCTATTCAGAAGCTTCCATTATCGAGAAGCTGATTCTGTTGCTGTAAGAGCCAAAAGTCTTCATCACTTCCAACGTTCCAAAAACTGTCTGAATAAGAAGGTATCATCTCATTACCATTTTGATCAAACCAATTAAGACAACTCTGCTCTTGCGTCTCCATAAACTCTCCATTCAATAATCCATTGACGTTATCCAAATAATAATTATTCGCCATCTGCTTCACTTGATCAATACTCACGTGATCCATCAAATCTGATTCCGAAGATACCGCTACACTTGAATTATCAGGCGTAACGTAACCATTAGGGTTACTCATTAAACCCAAATGTTCCATGTTAGTGTTGTTCATGAACTGATCCGATGAAGTGGTGATGCAAGAGGACGTCGTAGTAACAGATCCTGTGGAGGTTGAAGCTGAGGCTGCTGCTTGAATCCTTTCTACGAGCCGAGGCATCCAAAGATACCTCATAGCGTCTTTAAACTTTTGACTGTTCACATCACAGTTAAGCTGCTTTGCATGCTTTTGGACACGTGTCCTCCAATAGTTTTTGATCTCATTATCTGTTCTTCCTGGTAAATATTGTGCAATCTTAGACCATCTGTCATCAATCACAAGAAAATAATCAATAACCAGAGTTGTGACTAAATTCTTTCTTATTCCGGTGGTTCGGTTCAACAGACACCATAAAATTCGATGAGTTGTTTAAAAATGAAAACGTACCTATTGCCCCAACGAGAGTGAAGTTCAAGAATCAAGAGTTGTTCTTCTAGGGTTATGTTTCCACGGCGAACATCTGGCCGGAGGTAGTTCAACCACCGCAGTCTGCAACTTTTTCCGGTCCGCCGGAGTCCTGTTTCATATGAGAAGATATTATATATGTAAGACATCATCGTGTACACGTATATTGTATGATAATCTCATACGCAAAAAACTCAATCATAATGTTAAAATTTGGTAAAGTTATTATAAATTATATGGACCGTTGCTATGAGGCAAACTGTCTAAAAGAGGTCTTTTTCTCAAGCAAACTTTCTTCCATTGCGTTAGTGCTCTTCCCATATAGATGTTGATCATTTAATTAGCATTAAGTTATCTTCATTTTCTATATCGACACGAATATATATAGTCACTTTATTCAATGCCTAGAGGGTTTTAATAATTGAACCTATATTCGAAAAGATATAATAATTGAGTCCCGAATAGCTCAAAAGATTTCACTAGAATCACTTATACTTTTAGCAATTCAGAATGAAGAAAAAATAACGAGAAAAAAAAAGAAACATGAATGCTTCACAGTTTTTGGTCTTGAATTTTTTCTAATAAAATAGCAAATTGAATTGTAGTTTTAATCTCGTGGATTGCTATGTGTAGTACAAATTTGTAAATTGAATTCTAAAAGTAATTATAAGTTTGATAACTTAATTATGCAACCTGTGTATTGTTTGGCTTCAAAATAATACTAAGAATAATAATAACAATAATCTGAGTGTTATTGAATCATACCGGCGCAACGAGCAAGAGAGTTCCAACGACCTTCACCATGAGAAGTAATGTAATTGATGAGCTTGAAGTCTTCTTCAACAGTCCAAGGACCTCTCCTTAGGTCTATTTCTTCTTCAACGTTGTTCTCAATATCTTCCATATTCTTGTTGATCTTTAAGCTTATTGCTTTGTAATCCATAGACCCACAAAGAGAAATTTCAGTAAAAAAAAGATGGAAAGTTTGTACTTTTCTATGTGTTTTAAGAGAGCTCTTCACTTATTTTTGTTTTGGATGTATGTGTAGAGAGAGAGGATAGATGTTGTTTCTATCGATCCACAAGGAAAGATGAAGAAGTTGATGGCTTTATATATAGATGAGAGAAAAAAAAATAAGATAGTTTTTTCAAAAGTGTTTTGTTTCCTTTCATATTTTTACAACATGTGGAACAAAGGCATAGACGGCCGCAATATAAGAACTGTTTTTTTTCTTCCCGATAACTATATTAGGATTATACACACGCTATAACCCATAATTTAATTGTTTCGATTGATTTATTAAATTATATACATTTAGGTTGTTTGACTCGTATTAGTATGTTTACAAAATGTCATTTTAGAGGCCCGAAACTGTTGGTTTTTATGAGAATAAGCTCAACATAAACCGGGGAGACTTCACTTGGTGAATGAAACCACTTAATCCACTTAAAATGAACGTACTCGATCTCAAGCCTTGATAAATACGACTTGACTATTGAGTAAATCAGTTCTAGAAAGGAGAAAACAATCTAGGTTGGATCTAAGCCGAATCAAGCATCACAACACTTGAAATTTGTGTGCTAAGAAGATCTCAGATCTAAGAACCTTTCATCTAGATTTGTATAAACATAAATAAAGCATAAAAAAAGTTTGGTGGAGATGTAGAAGTGTTTGGGTAGAAGTTTGCCATTGGGCAGCCTCTACACGAGCCAACTTACCTGAAATCTACATTGAAACTATTTGCTTAAACATAAAGTAAAGAGAGAACTTTATAAACACTTCTTTGTGTTTGAATTGGATAAGTTACAAAGTAAGATACAAACTCTATTTATAAAGGATTATAAAGGGAACACTCAGCAGCTTAAAACCCTAGGTGGTAAGCAAGAGAGCCTTTGGTGAAGAGAGAGGGATTGAAATCCCAAGTGTGAAAATGACATCTCATAATCTTGAATTTAGCATAAAAGAGAGTCATATGTTGCCACAAGCTTCCAACGGTCTTCATGCTTTTAGTTAGGCTTCATTTAGGTTCTAACATACTTGACTAACATCCCATTTGATTAGAATCATCATTTGGAAGATTTCCAAAATGTTGACTTTTTGTCCCAACCTTTGACCCATACCACGGTACGCAGAAGCTCGACCCGCAGGATGTGATCTCTCGTCCGCTGGTACGATGAAGACTCGACATGCGGTATGTCCATGTCTTGACCTGTGGTACATGCCTCTCGACCCATCTGCTACCCGCAGTACACGACCCTTCAGTTGACTTTCCTTCACTGTCGTTGACTTTCTTTCACTACCGCTGACTTTCCTTCACTGTCGTTGACTTTCCTGCGGTGCATAAATTCCTTGCTCGTGGTACGTGCCCCTCGACCCGATGACCTACACCCGGTATGTTCCCCTCGACCCGATGGCCTACCCGCGGTACATGACCACCGACAGTTGATTTTCTAATCCAAAACATTGACTTTTCTAGAATGCTTTCTTTTAGCACTTTCTTGACCTTTTGATGATTTTGTGACCCTTATGGGTCCTTGGTGGGTATTTTCCTCTTTCTTGGAGGTCCTTGGGGTGGTTTTCGACCTTGTCTTGATGACTTCGGCCTTGACTCTCTTTTTCTTCTTCTTGACCTTAAAGGCCTTCGACCTATTCGGCCTTATCCTCTTGTCTCACTCATATAGTCTAATAGAAACTTGAACCAAAATCAAACCAAATTAGAGAAAGCGAACCTGAAAAAATACTCAAATGAGTCCTAGATCTATTTATCCAAAAAAAACTGAATTCGAACCTGAACCAAGACCAAACCAAGAACCAAATTTTTTGCTTTTTATATTTTTCTATTACTTTTTAAATTTTGAATTTTTGTATGAATACACTCAATCTCAAGCTAGATCTATACCAAACTAAATTAGATGAACTGAACCTGACAAATATCAAAATACCGAATTAGATGAATTGACCCCGATAAAATATTAAAAATGGGTCCTAAACTATGTACCCAAAAAATCGAATCCAAACTTGAACCGGAACTAAATTTATAACCGATATGTTTTTATTAAATTTTAACTTTTAAAGAAGTATTTTATTAAATATTTATTAATTTTAAATTTATAAATATAAATTTGTAAGAAAACATATCTTAATCATATATTTAGAAGTAGTTATGAACCTTAGATTAATTTTATCCTATAGTTTATAACATGCTCAAAATAAAAGTTTTTTCCGCTTTAATATATATAAGATTTTATGTAATAGATAGAATCTCTTAATGTAATACTAATTATCAAATTTTCTTATAACAAAAGAAAAATGTTATTTAATGTTATGTAGTATATTTAGCTACTTAAATTTAAATTCACATGATATAGTAATTTTTAAATATAATTTTTTGACAAAATTTTAAATATAATTTTATATCTGAAATTTAGTATAAGACGAATCTTTCTTCTTAATATAACACTAGAAATAATTATCGTGTTTATTTTAAGTGTTGAACTAAGATCATCTTTAATGGGAAGATTTTAGGAGTATTTTAACACTAAAAAATAGAAAATTTACAAAAGTAAGAAAGAGAGAATTTTGGGGTTCTTAGACCATCCTTAAGGGTGATTTTTAGAGAGGTTTTTAAGATTTTATAATATTAAAAAATAAGAAAGTGGCAGAGAGAAGTATAAGAGTTTCTTATTAAAAAAATAAGAACCTCTCCTTACATATGTCCCATTTTAATTGATGAATTTTTATTACAATTATTAAAATTTATTTGTGCACAAACTATTGATTAAAATATTGGTAAGATACTCATTTTGAACATCTTCGTGATAATGATGCTCACTTTAACAAGGGTTTTAAGGTTTTTTCTGCTAGGACAAATGTGATTCTTTAGAATTAAATTTATGTGGAGAAGCCAGCAAATGTATTATTTGACCATTTGATAAAAGAATCGTAATTGTTGGTCTTCTAGTATATTTATTCTGTTTCAAAATACAATATGTTGACTATTTTATACATAGATTGAAAATGTCTTGTTTTATAAATTTTCTACATTAAACCTAATTTATGTTTTAATCAATAATAAATAAATGAAAAATTTAAAGGGTACAAAAATAAAATGTAACTAATTTTACATTTTTGAAATATAAAATTTTTCTAAAAAATAGAAATTTCCTGAAGCATCACCTATTATGAACATAGTATATATTTTTGTGGTCAATAAAATGAATTTCAAAACCGAGGGACGAGAAAAAGAAAATAAACTAGTCACGAATCACGATCCTATATCAGCATTGACAACGTCTGCAATGTCACAATTTTCAAATACAAACACATAAAGTAAGTCTAAATATTAAAGCAATATATTTTAAATTATGTATATGTGTAGAAGTCTGGAAATTATACATATATATATATGTATATACTTTTGATAAAATTCCTATAGTTAATTGGTATTTTAATGGAAGTTCTCTTATATAATTTCTAAAAACCAAGTTGGAAGTCGAATAATAACTGAGTAACTACATTACTAAATTTATTTATTATGTCATCGAATAAGTGTCAATTGCGCTATCACTTTCTTTTATTGTCTCTTTTTCTGCTCTTAATAATTTTATTTTGTAAAGTATTCATCCATTATCAAATTTTATTGAAGATAAATAATGAGAAGTTGTGAAATTATTATAACCAAAAGTAGTACACTATTTCCATTAATTTATACGTACCAGAAGATATAATATAAGTAAGCTTTTCATATTACTTTGACATATAAAAAAAAATTCATATTAATTCATGAATTTATAAACTTTTCGTTTCATGACAGTAATATGAGTTTTCTTTATGAAAGGAATATATATGAATGATTTTATTTTAAAATATTTTAAGAGATAGTATTTTTTATATTATATCTATACCGATTATATCATTTGATATGTTTTTACTTTGGTCTTTAGATTGCGTCATTCATTACGATTAAATTCGCAGCTATAGCTAAGAAGTCAACAATGTAAGTACTCTGGTAATTAATCAACTATCTAATTTGACTTCTCTTATTTTTTACACGCTTTATCGCAATGGATACAATTAAATAATGCTGCAAACTGAAGATTTTTTTTTTTTTCAACTTTATATATTTAATAAAAGAAAGAAAAAAAAAAACCTCTAAAATTATATATTGCCTGAAGCACAAGCTAATCCTTTAACACTACAAACAAAGAAATCAGCTTTATGATTCAGAAATTGAGAGATTACATGAAGAGAAAACGATCTAAAAAAGTTCTTTAAGCGCACAAAATCTTCTAGGAAAGGAAAAAAACCGGCCAGTTCTCTGGAACTAACACCATTTATCAGATGTCTGAACAATTTGTTACGAGATCGACCTTCAACATATTGAGAGAAAGTAGATTTGTCTGCCCAAAAGACCGCTTTAACTTCAGAGTGTAACTAATTGATAAGTCTGGGCATATTATCCGGGATCCGAATCCGATCCGTGATCCGTCTCGAAATTTTGGATATCTGGGATACATGGATCCGGATGCGGATGATAAAATTTATGGATCTGCGGCATGGATCTGAACATTTTTTTGTCCGAATATCCGGATCCGATCCCATTTAGAGTATTTAGTATATAACTTTTAATATGAATTATTTTTATTAAATAATTTTAAATGTATTAATGTTTAGGTTAATTTTTAATTTTTAAATCATGAAGTTTATAATTTTTTAGGTGCTAATGTTGAAAATTAACATATAAAACTATTTTATTCTAAAGCTTTTAATGAAATGTTAATACAAATTATAAGAATTATATTTTAATATTTTTATTACAATAATTAATTTTTATTTTATTTTTTATAAATTTATATATTTATTTCTTACCATTTTTTATTATAAATATGATATTTTTTTTACAAAAAGTTATATAATGTAAGAAATTTTTAGATCCGGATACCCGCGGATCCGGATCCGAATATCCACGGGTATGAAATTTCGGATATCCTTATTGTTCAGATCCGGATCTGGATAATAAAAACACGGATCCAAGGGATCCAGATTTAGATTCGGATATCCCAAAAATTTCGGATACTCGACTTGTACCTAGACCTACTAATTCAAAATTAGTTAAAAGGATTGTGGTATTAATTAATTAATTAATTAATGTTTTAAATTTTATAGGGTTAGTTATGTAGTGTACTTAATTAGCTAGCACTTAATTTCAGCACTATAGCTTTGAAGGTTGACATTTGACTTTTGTTCTTAGTTACATTTCTAAGCTTTGTAGTAATAACTCTATATTACAAACAAGTTGCCAATCTCTGTATATCTCAGATCTTTGTTTTCATCTATGTTTTGTATTTCTCTACTTATCCTAATCTCTGTATTAGTTTGACCATTAAAAATCAAATTTCGTTTCGCACACTTGTGCATATAAATATTTAAGAAATATTTTTAAGTAAATAATTTAAAAGTTCAGTGCTTATGTTTTTTTATGTAAAGCACAATAAGAGACATCTGATTAGTATTTGGCTAGCTAATAATATGCTTAACATTTAAACAAAACAGATTATAAATCGGTCATCGTAATGTAACATATCCATCGAGAATCAAGTGGTCGTAATTTAATGGTTTCTATATGAAGAAAAAATCGTCATGTTGGTCTAGATTAGAGATCGATTTCTCTCAAACACAAAACACATATTATCTCCACCTGAGTTTTTTTCAACTCCCAAAAGAACTACGATAAAAACGGACGATGCATCATCTCTCAGTATTAAAATGAGGGTCTATTATAGAGGATAATATGAGTCTTTACTGGCTGGAGTTGGCGGTCCCCTATATACAAAAACCTCTTGATAGTAGACCTAACAACTAGAGAGCAAAAAAAAACGCTCAATATGACATTATAATGTATCAAGAATATTGCATTTAATCTAACAATAGTTCAACAATTGAATTCAGGTATATATGTTTAATTGTTAATATATCTATTTAACGATATGTCATATGTTTCATGACACCTAATTAACAAATGAGTAAAGAGTTAATACAATCGTGTATTGTTAAAGCGAAAAGAACTTATAACAGTACCACTATGATACTTGAACTCCAATCTTTTTCATCATATTGTGTATGACATTTAAAAAAATTTATTTGGTTATTCTATTTTTCAAGTGTAGCCGAAGTTAGGACAATGGTAATATGTTCGTATTACCCGGATCTATAAAAGAAAATGTGTTATATGGTTAATCATATGTTCCATGTTTCAAAAATTTGACTATATACTTTTCATAATTCTATTTATTTTAAGTTAATTAATTCAGAAATAGCCTTTACGAAACAAATTTAAAATTCAGGATAACCAATATATTTTCGTGTAGCTATTATACACGTAACTTCACCAAAATATGGGATCGTATTTGATACCTTCTATTTAATTTATCGAAGAATTCTTATAATGGTTATCTACATACTATATAATATTGTAACTATATTATCTATTGGCATGGATTAGCTACACGTATTATTTTATCGAAACTTCTAACCTCTTTATTTATTCCAACGAATCAATGCATTACAAACCTTTTTTCAAAAACTCTGATTCGTGTTACATATTTTGTAAATTGTAGGGTGATATAAAACAAATGTCATTTTCATATCTTAGATACATAAGAAAAGTGTTTGACAAAAAAAAAAAAAGTCACATTATTCGAACATATTCCCAATATTATTTGGAGAATATTTGTATAGTTACAGTCACAAATAATGGTTAAACTTACATGGTCAACAAAAATAAAAGATTATCCATAAAACTATACGTAAGAAATCGAAAACTATATTTGGTGTACATGCTTTCATAATCTTTCATACAAAACAATAATTTTTTTTGTGACAAAGGTTTAAACATTGTTGTACTTTTGACAAGATAGTTTTGATATCGTACGGCTAATCTGATACATGTGGCGTTGTATAACTTTGATATATTTTTCTTCTAATTCCGATTGGTGGGTGAATATCATAATCTGATTAATTGATATATATTAATCATAATGGTATTCATATATACGTGGTTTCATATAATTAGTTATATGATTAGGCCAATTGATGAAACATTAACCAATGTGCCTAAGTATATTTGTGGGCATTATTAGTAAGATAATTTCCAAAGGAACCAATAACAACCATATCTAATACAAATTATTTATTTCTTTATTAATTCGATACTTAATATTTTTCTTTCATTTATTAGATAAATACTTTATAATTCTATTTTTTCATATAACTATATAATCTTGCACTTAATTTTAAACAATACATGATATTGAATCTCTTGAATATGTTTATAAAAGTAAATATTCATTATTTATGATCAATCAAATATTCTAAAATAACACGTCTTATAGTTTTCTAATAATCTAAGATTTGTATTCGTTCTTTAATAAAAAGTATATAGAAAAAATGTTAAATATCCTACGATTTGTATTGAAATGACATCAAACAGACAAAAGTTCAAATAATGTTATATCATTTTCAAAGAGGAATTGACTTGGTTTAGAAACTTCTAAAACTAAATTTGTACACAAATGTCAACATTTCTGTTTTTTTTTCAAAAAGAAATAAAGAGTACCAAATTAATGTTAATTGAATGCAAAGAATTAGTGGAATTGTGTATAGAGAAAAGTAATTTGGGATACTTTTTAGGATTATAAAAAATGCAAACTCACTACATTATAATAATTATATGTTTTTTCTTCCAAAGTGGAGAACACAAATGATGTGCCATAATTATCTTCTCTTGTTATTTTACTTTTAATTTTTGCTATAGAAAAATGAAGTAACATTTCAGATTTATACTTTAAAACTGATAGTTTAAACGAATATATATATATATATATATATGCGATGATATGTAGCTCAGTGGTAGTGATCACTTTATAAATCATCAATCATCCGGGTTCGATTCCTCCAATATAAGAGGAAGAAAAAAAAGAATTTTAGAATATAGGCAATAGATATAGATTGGACTTTATCGATCCAATTATAGTAAAGTTAACCCAAAATATTTATATATATATATATATATATATATCTTCTCCTTAAATGTACTTTGGATTATATCTAGCTAGATCAACTGAATCATACATTTATCCTCAAAACATTATTAAATATGCATAAGTATATAACTATCGTCTGATTTTGACTCACTTCCTTCTGTTAGTTGATCATAAAATAAGTACAAATTAGTCATTAGAGGTCAAAAATAAGTCAAAGGTGTCTCCGAGTTAATCACAACCCACTCGTGCGTTCTGGAGTCTCGACTTTGACTACTACTAAACGATTATCATATCATTTATATTTTGATATTAAGTAATTGAGAGCTTAGCCACGTACTCAATTCAAAGTAAACTAGTCGGTTTTGATAGATCGGTCAAATTATGAATTGTTTACTACTTTTCCGTACAACATATTATTTGTTTTTATACAATGTAAAGTCAGATATTGGTTCTTTCCATCAAATTGTATAAAACTATAATAATATAGTCAAATCTCAAACTTGAATTGTAATCGCAGACTAATTAAACAAGGGTTACGTGCTTTTTCTCCCCTCTAATTATTTATTTTTTACCGGAAAAACTTATACTTTTCGGCTAATTATTTTGTGCCCTAAACTTTTTAAAACTTCATATTAATACATCAACTTTTCAAATTAGTCATATTACTACGCTTGTAATTGAATTTAAAAAACCGTTTGTTGTGTTTTTTTCTCGCGTTTTGGCATTTGCATTTTGAGTCAAAACGACGTCGTTTAGAGAAATAATAATTTTCAAAAAATTTGCATAACTGAAAATCGAACTCATGACCTTAGAAAAGGACTACAACACTTCAACCATTGTGCCAAAGTGTCTTTCATTGTTTTCCATAACAAAATATTGTATATATCGTTTTGTTTTTCGGTTTTTGGCTATTTTCCGGTTTGTAAAAATTATTGTTTTTCATTGATCTTTTCCGAGTAAAAATCATTTTCGAGTAAACCAAAACATATTTTTGTTCGGTTTACTTTTAAAACTATTTTTAGTTGGTTTTTTGGTTTAGTATGTTTTGGTTTGGTTTAGTTTTGGTTTAATAAACCG
>OVBA01008330.1:0-12729 GCA_900406435.1 Lepidium aucheri
TATATATGTGTGTGCAGTGACGTATCTAGAATTGATTTTTGTTTGGGGCACATTATATCAAAAAATTTACTATTTAACATTATGTTTATGACAAAAAAAAAAGACTAGAAAACTATCCTAGGTTTCTCCATATTTTGGAACTTTTCAAATGACTCATTCCTCATTTAATCAAATAATTCTCTTTCAACAAAAAATAAACTGGACAATCATTTAAAAATTGATCACCTATTCGATTTTATAAAATAGTTTTCATAATATTCATTTTGGAGAAACATGTTAAAAATGATAGGTATTTTTTTGGTATGGTTAAAAGTGATAGGTATTGGCAAAGTTAAATTAACTTCAAAAATTGATAAGTGAGAGGATCTGAAAGATCTTTTGAATATTTTTGGAGGTTGCGTCAGAATTTATTTTGAAATATCTATCTAGTAAAACCTAAAAACAAACTTATTATAACCAACCAAGTTTAAATAAAAATAATTAAGAGAACTTATTTCTAAATTAAGTAAACCAAATTTAATAAATATACACAAAAATCAACATACTTAATCAATAAAAAAGAAAATTAAATATTGCTAAATTGATCAATTCACTTGTGTAATTTGGGCTGGGGCATTTTTCTGTTTAAACTATTTTGGGTATGAGGCACATCAACTACTAAGATTCTAAAATCCTTATATAAATTATATAAAATTAAAAAAATTATATGTAAAAGGGAAAAAAAGAAAGAATAAGTGTGGGGCACATGCTCTAGGTGTTTTGGCCTTGCATCTGCCAGTGTGTGCGCTTCTTGAAGTAACGCTTATTTTGGTTTTATTTGGTTTTGGTTTTGGATTTTAGTTAATACACGTTGAATGTCATTTGCTTCGGTAAAGTAACAAATTATTTAATTCTCGTTTACGTTACTCCATAGTTCTTTCAACTTATTTTGTATCAAAACTCAATGTTTGTTTGGCACAGTGTTTGGTTTGTTTTCTTTTTTAGTTCATTCACGTTTTACCTCATCTCCTTAGACGGATAGAATTATTTATTTATATATATTTTATTTCGTTAATCTTTATAAAAACATATATATATATATATATATATTGGATTTCACCCCAAAGATTTCATATTTCACACAACTGAATTTTTACAAATTTTATCAAAATTCATTTTTTTTATAACAATTAGGATCTATAACTAAAGTCCTCCTTAGAACTTTAATCAATATAACGCGGTAGGTTTTTAACAACTAAATTTTTACAAATATTATCAGAATTATGTTGTGTTGTTATACATGTTATACTTACTCAACAACAGCATCATAGAGAGAAAATGTGCAATTTCAAACAGCGTGGAAGCTGAAATTGTATATATTACTGTGTTTACGATGGATGGTTGAAAAAATAAGCGGTTGAAATAAATATCTTTGAGAATTAGTAGTTAGTAAAAAGAATTTTGTAAAAAAATAAAACTAATATTGATTGGTTATACTGCATCAATTAAATAATAAAATGAGATAAAATTAGCGAGTAACATGCAGAAAATTTATAAAAAAACAAATAACATTATTAACAAAAAAACATAAGTGAAAAGTGTATAAGATAACACATGTGTCCAAAAAGATAACATGCAAATATTTAGTTAAAATTGTATAAGTGAGTGATTTTTGCGTAAAATGCAAATAAATTTTTCAATAATGACAAAACATTAAATTCCATTATATAAAAAATAAAACCTAATTTTTTCAACACAAACAACGGTCATTTTCTAAATGTCCGTATATAAGTTCGTTAAAAATAGTTTTTCAAACAACTACAGTTAAATCCAAATGACTAATTCAACCGCTGATTTTAAATGAAATACCGATTGTTAGTAAAATAAGCACATCATTTACCACTAACTTTTTAAATGCTACCAATTAAAACCAATGTATTAGTCAACAGAATAGCGACAAAACTATAATATAGTTAGTATAAAAACATGTTTTTAGATGTTACATCTAATTAGTATAATGTATGGAAAAGACATGCGATTTATAACCGTGCGGAAAGTAGAACAATTTAAAATATTTTCTTAGACAATGTAAGCATATCGAGTAATTAGAGTCATACCTGAAATATAAAAAATATATATATATTTAATACTTACATCATATTTTTCACTTAACTAAATCATATTAATTTAAAATTCATACAATAGCTTTGCTATCTATTTATTTAAAATTCATACAATAGCTTTGCTATCTATTTTTACTTATCATTGTCTCTGTTCATATATTAAAATTCTATAATATATCAAATTTTTTTACAAATTTGAGCTCCTAAAAATAAAAATGTTTAATATTTACATCATACTACTTTGAAATTATCATATTACATTGAAATTCATGATGGTCATATATCTTTTACTCAAATTCTAATATATCAAAGTTTTGCTATATATCAAATATACATAGCTACCTAATGGAATTTTTACAAATTGGGCCCATTAAACAATGGGAGCTCCATTCAAACGTTTCATGCTAATGGGTCGAATCCGACTTTGCGAGTAATATTATAGTTAGGATTGAAAATATGTTTTTAAACAGTAGTTAACATATTTAGTAAATATCAGCACTAATGTCATGTAATATTGTTACATTTAATCAGTGCATGAAAAAATCAAAATAAACAATGTTTAAACAACTTAACATGATAACAATATTTTTATTAGTTATTAATTTGGGTAACAAATTTTTTTTTTCTATTAATTAGTATTGAAAGTATCTCATAATATTTTATAACAATAAATATTTTATTTATTTATTTATATTTTCCAAACAATTAAATTCTCAAATTATCATATTTTCAAATTTTGAGCTATAACACTTTTTAACATATAAAATAACATAAGGAGTGTTAACGCAGCTCATGAATTGATCGAAGATCAATTACCAATGTGAACAACCGAAGAAGACGAATAACGCTCTCAGCTCACAAAACACTCAATACTTGAATCGGAGGTAAAAAAAGTAAAAATGCAAAGAGAATTATAGAGTTCCCTCAAATTGAGGTACGTCTCTCTTCAAGACTGAATCCCGGAATCCACTAATGTTGCTCTCTGTTTTCTTTTGTTACAGGTTGCAGAAAAACAAGCTCGATCAGCTCAATGAAGAAGATGAACCTGGACTTATATATGTCCAGGTTCATTCACAACAGACAGATACGAAAATGGGCCTAAAACCCATTAGCCAAAATTCGGCTTACAACAAATTTGGCCCCGCTTCCGTCCATTAGCCATAAAACTTTGGCTTAATGGGCTTGAGAATTTGGCCCGCATATAAAATGCAAGACAAAACCCTACAACAACACTCCACCTTTGTCTGTCATTTGATCGGAGCAGACCTTAGTCGCTTGAGCTCACTTCTCTCTTCTCTCTGTGAAACTCAACCCTTTAACTCGATGAGTAAGCCACTCCGTACTCATCTCCGGTCAACTCAACAGCGTAAGTGACTCTCGATCTCTTCAACTCTCTCTTTTTCCCGAGTTCTTGAGTTGAAGATGAACCATTTTTCTTTCCTTTTCTCTGTTGACGATTTGAATCTTTCCATAGAAACTAATCGTCGATGTTTCCCTCTGTTAAACAGGTTTACCGATAATAGATCTTGTTTGAACACAAGTTCCAGACCCTTGGGTTTCTTCCTCCATCGAAGCCTGCCAGTCTTCAACAGATCAAGAGACCTTGCTTACCTAAGAACCGCAAAGCCTCAAGTCATTTTCTGGTTAACGAATCAACCATGTTCAGAGATCGCAAGAAACCCCTGAACTTCTCACCAGGTAAAACCTTCGTAAACATATCTGCTGGGTTTATCGAAGTGTGTATTTTGTGTAGCGCTACGTGATTTTCTTGTATCACCTCTCGAATGTAGTTGTACTTGACTTTGATGTGCTTAGTTCTCTCACTTGACATTTGATTCTTTGCTAAGTAGATAGCGCTCTGTGAATCACTGTAAATTTCTAATGGTGCTTGCTTGAACCCCATTTCCTCTGTGATCCCTTTCAACCAAATTGCTTCTCTGCAACTTTCTGATAGTGCTATGTATTCTGATTCCGTAGTTGATAGTGCCACTACTTGTTGTAGTCTAGATCTCCAACTCACTGTATTTCCACCAACTGTGAAAGCATAACCAGTTATTGATCTGCATCTGTCTAAATCACTTGCATAATCTGCGTCACAGTATCCTTTGACTTTGAACTTTGTATGCTTCTTGAATGTTAGACTTATCTTTGATGCATCAATCAAATATCTCGTTATCCACTGAACTGCTAACCAATGTTGTTTTCCCGGTTTTGCCATAAACCTACTAACCATTCTCACTGCATATGCGAGGTCTGGACGTGAACCAACCATGGAGCACATGAGGCTTCCCACAGCACTGGAATACGGTACGTCTTTCATGTACTCTTCTTGTTCCTTTTCTTCTTCAGTTTGAAATGAGAACCTAAAGGCGTTGAAACTGATTTACTGTCAATCATTCCAAAAACCTTAAAATCTGGTTTATATATGATCCTTGAGATAGAACCAACGTTGAGGTTGTTCTATTTTTGTAGATATCCATGCCTAACATTTTTCTGGCATTTTCCTAAGTCTTTCATCTCAAACTCTGTACTCAGAGTTTTCTTGAGCTTGTTGATCTCATCTAGGTCAACAGCTGTGATTAGCATGTCGTCAACATATAGGAGTAGATAGACCATTTCCTTTAGACAATTTCCTCTGATATACACACATGGATCGTATTCACCCTGTTTGAAACCTTGTTTCTGAATGAACATGTCAAACCTCTGATTCTATTCTCTTGGACTCTGCTTTAAACCATATAGTGACTTACGAAGTAAACACACCTTGTCCTCTTTACCCTTAACCACGTAACCCTCAGGTTGATTCATGTATACTATCTCTTTTAGAGTCCCATGTAAAAATGCAGTTTTTATATCTAATTGCTCCAATTCCATGTTGAAATTTGCAACTATAGACAGTAAAATTCTAATAGAGGTATGTTTAACTACTGGTGAGAAAAATTCACTATAATCTATACCCTCAGTCTGAGCATAACCTTTAGCCACCAGTCTAGCTTTGTATCTAGGTTTCTCTACTCCAGGTATTCCTTGCTTCAATTTGAAAATCCATTTAGAACCAATGACTTTCTGTCCTGAAGGCTTATCAACTAGATCCCAAGTTTTATTTCTGACAATAGAATCCATTTCTTCGTCTACTGCTTGTATCCATTTTTCCTTATCTTTACTCCTTCGTGCTTCCTAAAAATTTCTTGGTTCATCTAAATTAACCTCATATGCACATGATAGAGCATATGCTACCACATCCGCATCACCATACTTTGAAGGAGGCTTGATTTCTCTTCTTTTCCTATCTCTATCTAAGAGATAATCACTTAGTTCTGAACTGTGACTTGAATCTGTATAAACTCTTGTTTGCTGTTTCATTTCCTGATTCTCCTTCTGATTCTGTGACACTATGATTTCCTGTTTCATCATTATAACCTGGAACATATTCTGGACTTGCTCCACCTAATTCTGTAACTTCATCATCCAGAACTCGATTTCCACCATTAGTTGAAGCTTCTTGTCTGTGTATGTTATCTCCCAGAGTCTCTTCAATATCAACTTTGAAAGTTACCTTCTTCTTGTTTTTTCATTTGGGTCATTTGATCGTTCATTGAGTCTGTGGTTGTTGTACTAGATAAATCCTTGTAAAGCTTATCTTCATTGAAGACAACAGCTCTGCTTATTACCAGTTTTCTTTCTTCTAGTAATCAGACACGATAACCTTTCGATTCTGACCCATATCCAAGAAACACACCCCTTGTTGCCTTGGGATTTATCTTTCTTTGAATTGTATGAACATAGGCTATACATCCAAACTCTTTCAAATGATTGTATGTAGGTTTTATGTTAGACCACAATTCATCTGGTATCTCAAAGTTAATAGATGTAGAAGGCGACTTGTTAATCAAATATACGGTTGTATTTGCTGCTTCTGCCCAATACTTTTCACTTAGTCCTTAAACTGATAACATACTTCTCACTTTTTCCATAATGGTACGATTCATCCTTTCAGATATCTCATTCTGCTGTGGAGTATAGGCACAAGTCTTGTGTCTCTTAATACCTGATTCCTTGCATAGGTCTTCAAACTGACTGTTATAGTATTCTAAACCATTATTCAATCTTAAACACTTTATCCTTTTTCCAGTTTGATTTTCCATTAGTGTTTTCCAGTCCTTGAATGCTTGAAATGCTTCACTCTTCTTTCTCAGAAACCTGATCCATACTTTCTTAGAATAGTCATCTATGAATGTTATGAAGTATTGAGCTCCTGGAATACTTGGTGTAGTGTTCTGTGATCCCTATAAATTACGAATGGATGTAATCTAAAGTACATTTTGATGTATGCTTAGCTTTCTGAAAACTCAATCTATGTGTCTTTCCCGTAGCACACGCATCACAGAAACTCAACCCTTTAATTTCTTCACGCCTCAAGCACCCTTTATTGACTAATGTTTCTAGTGACCTTTTGCCCATGTGACCAAGTTTTTGATGCCTTTTCTTTGTCAAATCTTCATCAACTTCTGTCACATTAACTGTTGGAGTCTTAACTTGACCATCTAGGTAGTAAAGACCATTTCTGTATGTTCATGACATAAACTTTTTTCCTTCTTTGTAGAATTGAATTTTGAAATCCTCACCAGTGTATTTGCATCCAATCAGCTCTAGCTGACCACAGGAAATTAAGTTTCTGCTCATTTCTGGAACGTATCTAACCTCTTCTAGTGTAATCATTGAATCATCTCAATTCTTTATACTGAGCTTTCCAATTCCCTTGACTGTACAATATGTATCATTTCCCATGTATACTCTGTTTTCATCAAACTCCACCAAACCCGTAAGCAGCTCTTTATTTGGTGCAATATGATAAGTACATCCAGAATCTAACACCCAATCATCTGTAGAGGCAATTAAAGTAACAGTAAGAGCCAAAGAATCTGAGTCAAATATTGTGAGATTTGCTGTGTCCTTAGATTTGTTTTGGTTCCTCTTAGGACAGTCTTTCTTCCAGTGATTAGTATCACCACACACCCAACATGCCTTAGCATTGTTATTCTGCTTTCTTTTAGATTGTGATCGACCCCTGCTTTTAGATCTTCCTTTACCATTTCCCTTGTTATTTCTAGTTTCTGACCTCCCTCTGTTCTCAACTGACAGACTTTCTGCTATAGCTTTTCTTTTATACAATTGACCCTTTTGAATTAGATTTGACTCCATCCCATAAGCTCCTGTGATAACATCATTCATGGTTAATGTATCTTTGGCATTTCCAAATTGTAACGTATGAACCAATGGATCAAACAAAGTTGGCAAACTATTAAGCAGACAGATAGCTTGATCCTAATCTTGTATTGTGAATTTCACACTTTCAAGATCATTAACAAGTTTGAGAAACTTGTCACGATTCTCTTCAATAGTTTTATCTTCATCGATTCTGAAGCATGAGAACTGTTTCTTCAGATAGATCCTGTTTGCTTTAGTCTTGGTTTGGTAATCTCTTTCCAAAGCCTTCATTGTTTGTATGTAGTAGTTTCATGCATAACCTTTCTCAGAACTGAGTTCGTAAGACATTGACTAAGTAAACTTCTTGCTCTCCTGTCTTTCATTTCCCAGTTTGGATCTTTAACACTGGTTGTTGCTTCTTCTTTGACCTCTTTTCGTTTTTCTGAAACCTGTTCTTCCAAATGCACTTCTCTGTGTTCTTCTTCTATGACAGATAGCAATCCCTATATCTTGAATTTACCTGACAACTTGTATTTCCATAGACCAAAGTCTCCTTTACCATCGAATCTTTCCACCTCAAACTTCCCTAGTGTTGCTTCCATTCTGTGTTTGTATGATATTGACTCGATAACCTGCAGAATTACCAGTCAATGATTTGTTGATCTTGCACAGAAAGATTTCTTGAGTAACACGACTTTGTTAATTGATGAATTAACAAGTTTGAATTTGGTGAATGGCTGATTGATTTGTTTCGATTCTTTCTTTTGAATCGAACTCTGATCTAAAAGTTTTCTTTGATGCGAGGTGAGCAAGATCCCGATTGACCTTGAATCCTTCAATTCGAGTTGTTCTCCTTCACACGAGTCTTTTACTGGTGATTGGATCTTTCTTCTTTGCTTATCTTTCGATCAAATTAACATGGTGCTCTGATACCACTTGTTAATGCAGCTCACAAATTGATCGAAGATCAATTACCAATGTGAACAACCGAAGAAGACAAACAACGCTCTCAGCTCACAAAACACTCAATACTTGAATCGGAGGTAAAAGAAAGTAAAAGTCGAGAGAGAATTATAGAGTTCCCTCAAATTGAGGTACGTCTCTCTTCAGGATTGAATCCTAGAATCCATTAATATTGCTCTCTGTTTTCTTTTGTTATAGGTTGCAGAAAAACAAGCTCGATCAGCACAATGAAGAAGATGAACCTGGACTTATATATGTCCAGGTTCATTCACAACAGACATATACAAAAATGGGCCTAAAACCCATTAGCCGAAATTCGGCTTACAACAAACTCGACCCCACTTCGATCCATTAGCCATTAAACTTTAGCTTAATGACCTTGAAGATTTGGCCACATATAAAATGCAAGACAAAACCCTACAACAATAAGGAGAAATATCTACATAGTTATTTTCAACATAATTAAAATTATTTTAATATATCTACTTTTAAACTTATTAATACATAGAAAATATATTTATATATGAATCTCAAGTTAAACAAATTTCTTTCAGTATAATTATCATCACATATATGTATATATATAATCAAAAATATTCAATTTATATAATATTTAAAAATAATTTAATCGTGTGCATGGATAATCATCTAAAATAGTATATTTGGGCCAATAACTTCTTCTTCTTCTTTTCTTCTTCTTTTTTTTTTAAAAAAAAGATATTGCCTAATCACATTTATTACTTTTATATTTTATGATTTTTAGTTTGTACATGCCACCTAAACACTTTATATCTCATATTACCTATTTGGTTTTAGAAATTATTCTTTCACCATTATTGTATATATCTCTTATTAGCTTTTGTATTTTAATACCTTTTTTATATAATTTTTTCTCAACTCAAAAGATTTATTTCTTAATTTTTATTACTGTAATAAAGACTTTATTAAGAAACAAACAATATATATTAAACATTTCTTAAAATCTCATTAATTTTCTGACACATATCAATATATGATATATACAACAATATTATGTGTCACACTTTAAAAACTTTTCATTTTTAAATAAGATTTGTAACTGACATTTTGGAGAATCTCTTTTCCACCATTTGATTGGCTTAACAATTAATTTAGATAGAATTTTTGTCCATAATTTCATTTTATGTCTTCATTAAGCAAAATCTGTTATAAATACCCCTCACTTTCATGTTGTAGTAAGTCAAATCTAAAATCTAATATCTCAAAATTATCATTCTTACAACCAAACAATAATGGGAAGTAGTGAGGGTCACGAAACACATGTCTTAATGGTATCACTACCGTTTCAAGGTCATCTCAATCCAATGCTCAAATTTGGCAACCATGTCATTTCATCATCGTCAGCATCAAACCTACGCTTCACTCTTGCCACTTCTGAACCATCTCGTGCCATCTTCTCGGCCGCAGACAAACCGAGTCCGGTGGATCTTGCTTTCTTTTCAGATGGTTTGCCTGAAGATGACCCAAGAACCCCAGAGGCTCTCTTGGATTCATTGAGAAATGTTGGAGCTAAAAACTTGTCTAAACTCATTAATGGAGAAAAGAAATACTCCTGTATCATTTCTAGTCCTTTTACTCCATGGGTTCCAGCTGTTGCAGCTGCTCATAACATCCCTTGTGCAATACTTTGGATTCAAGCTTGTGGTGCTTTCTCGGTTTATTATCGTTACTACATGAAGTCGAACCCTTTTCCGGATCTTGAAGATCTGAATCAGACCGTGAAATTACCGGCTTTACCTTTGTTGGAAGTAAGAGATCTCCCTTCTTTTATCTTACCTACTGCTGGCTCTCAATTCAATTCTTTAATGGAAGAATTTGCTGGTTGTTTGAAATATGTGAAATGGGTTTTGGGGAATTCGTTCTATGAACTTGAACCGGAGATAATCGAATCGATGTCTGATTTACAACCAGTTATCCCAATTGGTCCTTTGGTTTCTCCATTGTTGTTGGGAACTTATGAGGAAGAAATCGGAGATGGAAAAAACCTTAAAACGGATGATTACTGTATGAAATGGCTTGATAAGCAAGTTAGGTCTTCGGTCGTTTACATATCTTTCGGAAGCATCCTCGAGTCATCGGAGAATCAAGTCAAGAGCATAGCAATGGGACTAAAGAGCAAAGGAGTTTCATTTCTTTGGGTGATAAGACCAAAGGAGAGGGCACAAAGCATTGATTTATTGCAAGAGATGGTGAAAGAAGGACAAGGAATTGTCGTAGAATGGGCTCCACAAGAGAGGATATTAAGCCACGTGGCGATCTCTTGTTTTATTACTCACTGTGGTTGGAACTCAACGATGGAGACGGTGTTGGCTGGTGTTCCCGTTGTGGCATATCCGAATTGGACGGATCAGCCGCTTGATGCGAGGTTGTTGGTTGATGTGTTTGGAATTGGAGTCAGGATGAAGAATGATAATGTTGATGGTGAGCTTAAGGTCGCTGAAGTAGAAAGATGCATTGAGGCCGTAACGGTAGGTCCAAAGGCCGTGCATATGAGGAAAAGAGTGAAGGAGCTAAAGCACTTAGGAAGGTCGGCATTGGCTCTTGGAGGATCTTCGGCTCGTAATTTGGACTTGTTCATTAGTGAGATCACAATCACTTGACTTTGTTACATTGAGAAAAACTAAAGTTATGGCATGTAATTCCTTAAATATTAATCGCAATTTGAGTATTTTCCGATATTATTGTGGAAATTTATCTATTAGAGAACTTTTTGATATTTGGTTCCGTTGTTCTCTTTAAAAACTAAGATTCAACCCACGCTATAGTGTGGGATTTAATTGTTTTTTTCAATCCGTGTACATTTGGTTCTTACATCCGTCTTAATATTTGGAATGCTGTTTTCGGAATGATGTTCTAGTGACCCAAAACTCGAAATAAAATTATCCCAAATTAGAAGAATCTTATCTCAACCAAATCCGACAAAAACACTTCATAAGTCATAAGACTATATATTTTAGAAAAAGAATTGAATCCAAACCCGATATGGTACCAACCAAGCACCAAATTTTAGAGTTTTTTTATTAAATCTTTTTCAATTTTTTAATATAAAAATATCCAGACCCAAACTCGATATATATATCGTACCAAACTATATTCGATAAGTAAAATATATGAATATGTCTTAAACCAAAATAACCAAAATACCGAATTAGATGAACCAAACCTGAGAAAATAGCAGAATCCAATCCAAACCTCAACCGGAATCAAATCAATAACCGATTTTGTAACCAAAATGTTTTTTTATTAAATTTTTGTTTTTAAAAAAAAAGTTTTCTTAAATTTGATTTTTTATATAAAAATCTGTAACAAAACAACCTTATCCTATTTTTAAGGGATTGTTATGAACCTTAGGTTAATTTTATCATATAGTTTATAACAAAGTCAAAATGCAAGTGTCTCCCGCTTTAATATATAAGATATAAATGAAAACTGTTTGGTAAAAAGTTTTGCGGTAAATCCGTTAGAGAGCTTTTGATATTTGACTTTTGTCATTATATATATATATATATATACTGAGATTATACCCACCTTATAATGTGGGATTCTATTGTTTTGATTATTTCTTTATACCGTCTTTATTTAGGTTGTTAGATCCGTTCTGATATTTTAGAATATATATCGTTTTAGAGGCCCAAAACCCAAACAAAAATTATCCGAATTGAGAAACCGCAGCAGACAAAATATCTAAATGGGCTCTAAACTTAAATGGGAACCCTATCAAATACCTAATTTTAGCTTTTATAGTTTTCTAATATATTTTTTTTATTTTAGAATATTTATATAAAATATCTTAACTCGAACTTGATCTATACAGAACCAAAATCTAAAAAATTAAAATACTTGAATAAATTTTAAATAAAAAACAAAAAAAACAAATTAGATAGAATTAAACCCGACAAAACATCAGATTGTATTATAAATCTATGTATCAGGAAAATCAAATTTAAATCCGAACCAAAACCGCATCAATAACAGAATTTGTAACCAATATATATTTAATAAATTTTAGTTTGTTTAGAATTTTTTTATTAAATCTTTATTAATTTTAAGTTTATTATAAATTTTTAACAAAATTCATCTTAATCATATTTTTAAGGGTAGTTATGAACCTTATGTTAATTTTATCCTATAGTTTATAACACAGTCAAAATGGAAGTGTCTCCCACTTTAATATATAAGATATATATATATATATATTGTCAACTGGCCTAGTGACCTTTAATCCCGCTTCTATTAGTGCATGTAAGGGATTTGATCTTTGGTGACTGAAGATTTGTAAAAAAAGCACTATCACTTGTTCACCTGTCTTTGGTATTTTTGTTATTATATTTAAAAAATAGTAACGATACTTTTTGTAAAAAGTTTTAATATATTAGTGATTTTTATAGTTTTTATGTCATTTTATTTTTAAAATACG
>OVBA01008331.1:0-12729 GCA_900406435.1 Lepidium aucheri
AATATATATATATTAAATTATTTATGAATCATGAACTGGAAGATGTACTAAGCTCATTATTAAATTTCTCATATTTATTTGTTTATAATGTATTTTTATGTAAAAAAGTAGATATATATTGAAGAAGATTTGTTATTATGATATAGGTACGTAATGAAATTCATATACTATTCTATTTTTACAGAAAATCACTGAGTTAAAACTGACACATATTAACTAATAATTTATGACAAAATTACTTCGCTAATTTATATTTAAAAATTACAATTTGTGTAGAAAAGAAAATTAAATGGTGAAATTATAATGAGAACCAAAAGAAAAAAAATAACTATCTTACTAGAAAAAATCAATATTTAAAAGGTTTGTAAATTTTGAGAAAATTGATTTAAAAGTCCTTTATTATTGTAACTAATAATTAAAAAAATATTTTGTATTACATATTTCTTTACCAAAAAATAGTCTATTTATATAATTGGCGCGTAATATTTTAAATATCGGTTATTTATTACTTTTAAGTATAAATACAGTTAATAAACAATATAAATGGCGCGAAACATTTTTAATATCGGTTTTAAATTTAAGATTAACAACTAATTTTAAGAATATCAAATTTAATGGTGGAGAAAAATTGAAGATAAGATAAAAAAAGATGAAGTAATATCTAGGGAGAATTTGGATTTTGGTATATATATATATATATAGTTGATTATATCATTGTCTAGCTCTCAGAGAATACCA
This sequence comes from Lepidium aucheri, assembly GCA_900406435.1. NCBI lineage: Eukaryota > Viridiplantae > Streptophyta > Magnoliopsida > Brassicales > Brassicaceae > Lepidium > Lepidium aucheri. The sequence continues at coordinate 739 of OVBA01008331.1, forward strand.
ATGAGTACCAAAAGTGACGATGCTAAGGGAGTCATTGAACCTAGTGATGAACCTGAAGAGTGTGTGATTTGTCTGCAGCTGCTTAATCACAACAACAAAGATGATAATCGAACACTTGTGAAGCTTCGATGTGGACATGAATTTCATCTTGGTATGTAATCTTCGTTGTTTATTTTTTTTGTGCAAAAAGACACCAAATTACTTATGTCTTTTATACTCAAGTTCATAATAATTTTTGGGATCTTTAGAAATTGAGTTTTTTTTTTTATGATTTTCGTAATCCATGTTTTAACCACCCAGTAAAATTATGGATCAATTAGTATATGTGGAACTGTTAGACGATATAAATCATTGGGTTGTACCTAACCCCAATGTCCACTTTGTTAACAAATAATATTTAAATTATTCTGAAATATCAAGCTGGAACATTTTTTAATTCAGAGTTTTTTTTTTTGCTACACAAAACATCAAATGATGTTTTTTCTTGTGCGAAAAGACACCAAATTACTTATGTTTTTCTAAACTTAAGTTCATACTAACTTTTATGATCTCTAGAAATTCAGTTTTTCTTTTGATGATCCTGGTGATCCGTGTTTTAACCAACCGGCAAAATTCTGGATCGATAAGTCTGTGTAGAGCTGTTAGACAATGTAAATTATTGGGTTGGGCCTAATCTCAGTGTCCACTTTGTTAGAAAATAATACTTAAAATTATTCGGGGATATCCAACTTGGAACTTTTTCATATCTAGAGTTTTTCTTCCTACACAAAAGCGTCGAAAAATGTTTTTAAGGACTTTTATTGAACTTCTAACGATATTTTTGTTTTTACAGATTGTATTGGTTCACATTTCAATATAAAAAACAAGATGGAGTGTCCCACCTGTAGGCAAAGAGAAAGAGGTGAATGGTTATTTGCAAAACCATCATCACAATTTGAACCTGAACCAATAGAAACTGCTCATTGGAACAGTGACAATGAGATGGTAATTTTTCACAATCAGATTGGTTTTTGGTATTATGATTGGAATGAGTAATAAAATAACATTTTGATAACTTATTTTGTTTAGTTTCGGCAGCAACATTTTGGCTTAGGTCGATCAATGTGGGCTAACACTACATTGCCAACTACTACAGACAATCGTAGAAGAATAGTGCCTGGTTCAACTTCATCTGGTTTGTATCAAATTATCATTGAAAATGGTTTCATGATGTTTGATACTTCCTCTGATGAAACTTAGTAATGGTGGTGGACAAATTGTGATCTTTTGTGACTTGTGCTTCAATTTGGTGTGGTGTTTTAAGATCATTTAAACTTCTCAATTTCATGGTCTTTTATTGTTTTCTTTTGGGATAATTTGGATTTTGGTATTGAATATCCTTAATGCATAATAAAATTTTATGTTTTATGTTATTTTATATTCTCTCTATTTCATATTATTAAACATTCTGGGAAAAAATATTTAGAAAAAATAGATGTTTTATAATTCCAATGCATATTTGAGTAAATATTTTTTGTTTTGTCATCATTTATTTTTTCTTTATATATATATATATATATATGTCAACTTTACTATAGTTGGATCGACAATACCCGATCCATAGTCAAAACCCAAATTCTAAACTCTTTTCTTCCTTCTCCTTGCACCCGGAAAGAATCGAATCTGATGTCTGAGGATTTCTATATTCTTAAATATATTTCTATTTTCTCTTAACTAATAGATCTCCAATGAGCATAGGTGTGTTATCTCTGAGTTACCAACTGACATCTACCTAATTAGTTTTCAAAATTATGTTATGTACCTAATTTTTCTTATAAGTTTTATTGCTGTTTAGGCACATCCTCTAACAATAATAATGTTCTTATTGCTGTTTATTTTTTCCTAAATAGATATTTGAATATGTTTATGTTGATGAACTTAAATAATTATATTCCCTCACGTGAAATTAAGGATTTATTCAGATACAAAATAATCTGAAGCAATACAATTAGCTTTACATGTAATTCTTTTTAGCAAAAAACAATATATATAAAGTCTTCCAATGCAACTAAATTTAGATTTTTTTTTTGGTTGATAAACAGTCATTTACTCTAATATTTACTTATGTCATATTTGCATGTTATACTTATACACATGAATAAGTTTAGTTATGTTCTAATTTTTTTCTGTTCATAACAATTGTAGATCAATATGTGTAGTATTTCAGTTTCAGTCCGGTATATAAAAATCTCAACCAAATCTACATTTAATCTAAAACAAAACTAGTTTTTGACTTAGGTTTTTAAGATATATAGAAATCCTAACTCGATTCAATTTGTAAATCATAATTAATTGTCTAGCTTGATTTTTCCTTTCCATTCATCAAAGGAACCATAATAATCAAGCTAGGTTTAAATTATATCCGTCTAAAATATCCATAGTAGATAAACTTTGTTTGTGATTCAATAAACCCTGATAATATATAGTAGTTTTGAAGAGCTAAGATCTATTTCAAATAAATTATATTTCCACAAATAGAACATTGAACTATTTCTGTTTACAAAAATCTATTCAAGGATATATATACAAGTGGATTTTAAAATATAACAGAAGAAACATAGATTTTTTTTTACTGCCGAATGTCTTAAGTATATACAGAAGGAAAAAACAGAGTTCAATGTTAAAACAATTCGTCCCATAAGTAAATTATATATTATAAAAGTCAACCAGTACAATGATCCGAAATAGCCTAAATTATTTAATTAGAGCTGGATAGGATTCAAACTTACCACCTGATATCTACCTAAATGAAAGGCATTGTTTATTAGGCCATATGTTTCTTAGCTTAGTGTCCTTTAACCACTTTATCATTGTTTAGTTATTTTTACGCGCTTAACTTTTTAAAACTAATTGACCTATATTAGATAATGCTTATGACAATTGAACTACATTCCATTACTAGTGGTTGCAGTGTTTATAAAAACAACAAAAATCTTCTATATAATAAAAGTCCAACATGTGGTATATTACAATTTACAAACAATGCCATTAGAAAATAGTTAAAATACTAAAGTGTTATTAAGAGTAATTTTGTCATCCAAATTTTTGTTTATGTGTATTACATTAAATACGAAATTATAGAATGATTCTTTGATTTCCATTAATATATTTAACGTTCAATTTGTAAATTTACTACATAAATTCCAATAGTTATATTTAAGATTATTTATAAGTAGTGTTATCTAGACAAAGAGAGTCAAATGAGTATAATTTTTTATGCATTGGTGAAGATTTTTTCAAGCGTTTTTCAAGCGTTTTCTAAGAAAAATATTTAAAAAATTACAAGACACAAATAAGTAGATATTAATGGTGCTACAATCACATTTTGGAAAACAAATTACTCTTTTATCTTTATGAATTTTTTATATTGTTTATATACATACACGAAGCAAATATAATTATAATATAACTTCATTTAATAAGAGCAAACTAAAATTCTTTTTTTTTTTAAGGGGTAACTAAAATTATTTTTATTCCTTCTTTCTAAGAAGTGCAGTTCCAAGGTTTTGTTCAAATAAAATAAAAATCAATTTTGATGATATTATTTTTGTTTATGTGTGATTGGAACTTTTGATGTACACCTACACAATTTTATATCCACCATGTACGTTGAAACATCGTTTACTCTATGTTTTTCTCACTCTTAATTTGTATAATTTCATGATAAAAAAGAATTAATGATATCGATAATTAGAAATTAATTTGACTTTAGATATGGGTTTTAAAGTTGGTGTTTTTATTTTTTTAATTATTTTCACATAAATATTTTGTGCTTAAAGAATAAAACAGTCTATTATAATTGGAAAAGATATCACAAAAAAAAAATACCGAGAAACAAATTCTTTACTTGTGAATTTTAATTACCTTATCAAAAATATATATGTTCATAATTTTTATATATTGCCTTTAAAATATTTTGTTGTTGTTTCTTAAACAAATGATCAAGAATAATGCAAACCTAAAGGTTACAAATTAAAGATGGCACTGGTGATTACAAAACAGTGATGGAAGCCGTCATGACAGTTCCAATAAAAAGTAAAGAAAAAATTTTCATCTATATTAATAAAGGAATATAAGTGATCGTTATAATTGAGAAAAAAAAAGAATTAATTTGATCTTTATGGGTGCAGGGAAAGATGATATCATCATCTGCGGTAGTTTAAACCGTATAGATGGTACCAAAACCTAAGTAACCCTTGGTACAGAGCAATATGATAAGAGCTCTTATGAGCCGACAACTTTTATGGTTAGAAATGCAATGTAAGGTGAAAAGCAATTTTTGCTCAATTCAAAAAAAATCTTAAAAATATTTTTTGGAGAACCTTGGGATGTATACTAAAGAGTGGTTTTTATGGAATCTTTTGTAGATGATTTGATCAATCCTAAAGGTTGGGGTCCAATGACAAATGACACACAACCTTTTTCAACTCTCTAATATGGTGAGTAGGACACCAGTAGGCAGATCAATTGAATTCAAAAGAATTAAGAATCTGCACGAAGAATACTTAATATAGAAAAACTTATCAATAAAGCATTGTGGTTAAACTCGACCAGAATACCGTATGAAGAAGGACTTTGAGTACATTACCTCTATGTGATGTTACATAATCTAAAATATTAGCAATAAAATGTTCTCTATGTACTTCTAAATATAAGATTTTTGTCATTAATATTTTGGTGTAACACAACTTAATCAAGGCTTCGTTGACAAAATTAGCTAACTACGACACTAAATTTTTATAAAGCCTGAAAAGTAATAACATTTTTAAAAAACTACTGGCTCCCTTAACTGTAGATTTGTAGCGGTTTAATTATATTTTGATCAAAAATTAGTCATAATTTTTGCTCGAAATATAATTATAATTTGTTTAAAATATAATTATAATATGATCAAAATATAATTAAATTTTGATCAAAATTACTATTTGAAAAAATATGATCAAAATATAATTATAAATTGATCAAAATATGTCAAAATTATAATTTGATCAAAATATAATTTTTGGTCAAAAACGTTGGTCACATCTCACAATTTAGAATGTTTTGTTGTAGTGTTCATTGTTATTACTTCAACCATTTCGGTTATGGTAGATAATATATTAGCATTTATAATCTAAGTTCAATAAAATCAAAGAATTTAAATTAGAAAATATGTTTGAGCCTATATAAAATAACTCTCACATGCTAAGAAGCAGATGACTCAGTTGATTTGTTCCTAATCTAACTTGGAATTAGATAGATGTTCAAATCCCGCCAGCTCCAGTAAAAACAATTTGATTATGAATCAGACCTTTGTTGATCTGACTAATAGAAAGAATGAGTAAGATCGAAAGAAAAAAAAAAACTCTCACACAATTACTCAAACATTTGGAACAAAAAAAATGGTCAAAAGGAACCTTTTTTAGTTTTTTTTTGTAGTTTTGATACTTATTTTTGTTGTCTCAAGAAATGCAAAATTTAATATGAAGGTTACAATATTTTGACATGTTTATTGGGCTGATAGTAAGCAAAAAATCATAAGGCCCATTAAGATTTCTCTAGTATCATGGTTTGCGTTAGTTCGTTGTTACGGAGAAATCAAAAATTTATCTCGAAGCTTCAGAATCGATGGATATGCAGAGTGATTTCGATAGATTGGCATTCTTCGAACATGCTCTAAAAGCAGCAGAAGCTACCTACATCAAAAACCCTTTAGATGCCGATGTTAGTTTTATTTTCTGGGTTCATGTGTTTCCTTTCAAATTTTGTTTTCTCTTGTAGAATTTATGCGAATTCCGGTGAAGAAGTTTGGATTTTGGGAAATCTTCTTCTGATATTTCATGGAGTAAATCGAGTAAAGTTTTTATTGTTTTGTAGAATTTGACGAGATGGGGAGGAGCTTTATTGGAAATTTCACAGTTTCAGAATGTCTCAGACTCGAAGCAAATGCTTCAAGGTGCTCTGCTTCTTCTTCTCTTTTCTAGTGTGCATCGAATTTATATTAGCTTTGATTCATTTAGCTTGAATCTGCCTGGAAATGTGAACTATGTATGTTAAGATGTTAGTGAGGTCAGTAAGTAATTAGAAGATGAATGTTGCGTAGATGCGATTTCGAAGCTTGGAGAGGCTTTGTTAATCAATCCAAAGAAGCATGATGCGCTTTGGTGTATTGGGAATGCTCATACCTCATATGGGTTTTTGACTCCTGATCAAACTGAAGCTACATATCACTTTGAACAAGCTACTCAGTTCTTTCAACAAGCTGTGGATGAGGTATACGAAAGTCTCTGACTTTCATAATCCTGACAATAGTCATGATATTGATATATGTTGTGGTGTTTTGTAACTTGAGATTTACTACAGTATTCTCATTTTTGCAGCAACCGGAGAACCAACACTATCAGAGATCATTGGAATTGACTTCTAAGGTAAATCTCTATCATATGTCACAATTATACAATAGAAACACTTTACCTCCTTTATCTTTTGGGTCCTTGATTCATGGAAGTAAGATCTACAAGTTGTCAAGGCTAGCACTTAGCAATAAGAACTGTGAGGTGGTTTTGAATTTATCGACTCATAAAAGGAGAATACTGTGTCTTTTTTGGGCTAAAGATAAAGTTTAAGTGTTGTGAAACAGAGAAGAATGGCTATGAATCTCTGGTTTTTGTTCTTAAGAGTTTGGACTAATTCTCTTTCCCTGTGTACTCTAAAGTGCAGGCTCCAGAAATACATACAGAAGTTCACAAACATGGTTTAGGTCCACTACCATTAGGCGGTGCTATTGGACCATCATCTACTACTGCAAAGGTTTGCTTCTTTTATCTGAAAATCCAAATTTGTTTGATGAAAATCTAACATTTTAGTTTAATCTCGCCAGACGATTAAGCAAAATAGGAACAGTGATCTGAAGTATGATGTGCTTGGATGGGTCATCTTAGCCGTTGGCATTGTTATGTGGGTCGGTTTAGCCAAATCTCAAGTGCCGGTATCGAAGCAGTAACACTCACCAAAAGAGTCTAAAGACTCAACCTTTTATATCTCTTTGTAACAACTGACAGGAACATGTTCGAGATTATGTAACAAAGATTCAGAAAATGTACAAGAACTCAAATTTTGTCTTAGAACATGAAACAGAGACATCAGTGAAGGCCATAGTCACCTAACTCAGAGTACTCTTCATGCGTACCTCCTTCTTCTTCTTCTGGTACTGATATAGACTCTCCTAATGTAGCTTGTTCTTGTTTTGGTTTGATCATCTGGTTAAAGCCATGAACAGCAATATATTCGTTGACATATAAATCTGGATAAATGAGTGGAACTCCATTGAAAAGAAGAATATCGTCTGACCAAGAAAGCTCAATTTCATACCCTTTAAGAACAGTTTGCAGATTTGATCCTTCCCATGCCAGTTTCTGAAGGTCTTTCCAAGAGAGAAGTCGATTGATTACATGTCCTCTGAATATAGTAACGTAATCAGAGAATTTGGTTGTGGGATTTGGAATGGCTTCGTCAATTGGAGCGAAGACTGTGACTCGTCTCGTGTCATTTTCTGAAGTGTCTTCTAGTTGCAGAGCGAGAAACGTAGCCATGATCACAAAACCTCTGGACAGTAAGAAACTCGAAGCTGATTCAAAGATGTTGAAGAAATTCACTTGTTTAGATCTGTTTGGAAGTCTTCGAGAGGAATCTGAAGTGAAATTAGGGCTTGGAGCAGTACGAGTCGAACCAGAAGAAGACGATGAACTATCATTCGAATCCAAGGATGTGAAAAACCCATCGGCTCCGTAAATCACGACGAAGCCATCGTCAAAAACAGGAGAATCTCGAATTACGACATTGTTGATCAAAGTTTTACCTCCAAATCGTGAAGAATTTGTGACGACGAGAAAGGAATCAGACCTCAGAGTAGGGATTTTCCCGCCATTGTGAAGGTTCCTCAAAGTTTCTACGGTAAGTCTCATCGGAGAGAGCTGATACTTGATATCTAGAAGCGAAGGTTGTCCAAATTTGGAGAAAGATTTATCAGAAGGTGCGAAAATGGTGAGTTCTTGCCAGTCTTCGAGGCTTAGATCGTTGTTTGCGAGCTTTAGAGTGAGTCCCATGGAGAAATAGCCGGAATCGGAGAGAATTTCCACGGCGGAAGATATATGTGACATAGTAGCATTAGAAATTGAAAGGAGATCGAAGAAGAAAAGTAAGAGGAGGAAGGTATTAAGAAGCTTCGACGCCATAGATGAGTTGTTTGAGCTCGCGATCTCTTTCTGTGTCTCTCAGAGAAAAGCCGTTGCAGAGCGGTTACTGTTTAAGTGCATCCAAGTAAGAGCGGGAAAGAGTTATTGGGCTTTTACTCTTAGGCCCATTTTATATTTATGACGTCCTTTGAGACCCTTTTTTTGTTTTTATTTTGGTTTCTATCAAAAAAATTTCATTTGTGAGATGATTAGCATAGTCATTTTGAAAAAATATTTTTTCTATTTCAAAAGATAGAACTGAACAATATTTTAAAATGCTAAATAAAAACAATAAACATAATTGCAAAAAAACCAAAAAAAATTGTATTTTGGTATTAAAAATATATATACATGGATATCTCCGGATATCGGTATCCAATATTTATAATATATGTATACGGTATACGTATCTGTATTCGCTGGATATTAAAATTTAGTATCTGTTTTGACTATATATTCATTTTTTGAACAAAGTCTCAGATATAAATCCAGTTTTCCGGCTAGGTCTAGATCCAACTTGCTTGATTCAAACAATATGGTATAAATTATTATTATTACTATGTAATCATGTAAATGTAATAATAATAATAGTTCTGTAATCATGTAAATGTGGTATAAATTAATCAAATAAAAAGATACAAGGTCGGTGGTGATGACACAACTCCCACAAATCCACCATCAGATTTAATTATTCCATTAACATAATGAAGGTTTTGTTGATTGATCTCTCAAACATTAACACCTGGAAGTTATGTTGTTGGTAAGAACACTAACTCTTTCTCACTCAACTCAAGTGCTTACTCCACTAGCTTCAGTGCCTCGAACCTTCACTTAACTATTCATCTATATAAATCACACTTTCACAAACCCCCTTGATACACACAAAACAACAAAACACAATCTTGGTCAATTATAAATCTCTCTCTGTGTCTCCCCAAACAAAATGGCAACTTCCATGAAAGTCCTATGTGTTCTTGGCTTGATCTTCCTCGTTGGAACATTGGTCGAAGGTGCAGGGGAATGTGGTAAATCTTCACCGGACAATGAGGCAATGAAGCTAGCTCCATGTGCAGGTGCGGCTCAAGACGCTAATGCCGCAGTGCCAGGAGGTTGTTGTGCTCAAATAAAGAGATTCTCACAGAACCCTAAATGTCTCTGCGCTGTTCTTCTTTCAGACACGGCTAAAGCCTCCGGTGTCCAGCCTGAAGTTGCTCTCACCATTCCTAAACGTTGCAATTTCGCTAACCGTCCTGTTGGTTACAAGTGTGGACGTAAGTTTTTAAACTATCTAACTTCATCTTATATACTTTAATGTTGGAATGTAATTATCCCGCATCGGAAGTTGGAACCATTCTAATCTAATATATATAAGCTAGGGGGCAATTTACTCATTGTCAATTGGTTTTGAGTTGAAAGTCCATATTTTATCATGGTATCAGAACCAAGATTCTGGTTCATCAGACATATTACTAAAAGTCTATTGTGGGTTTGGCTCAACATGCATGTATCATGTTGATGCGTATGTTGTGGTGTTTCGAGATGTTCAGTTATACCACCTATCATCTCGAGGGGGCGTATTGGAATGTGGATGTCGTACATCGGAAGTTGGGACCTATCTAATCTAATATATATATAAGCTAGGGACCAATCTATTTATTACCAATTGATTTTGAGTTGGAAGCCCATAATTTATCATTTAATAACTTTATTTTACATAACGTATCTCATATTCTTTTCAAATAATTTTATCCTTTTTGCTTATAGCATACACACTTCCATAAAGTGTTGACATTACAAGGATGAAGGAGACATAAATGGGTTATATGTGGAAGCTTGAAGTCTACTACTTACGACTTTGTCTCTCTCTCTGTCTCCATGTACCGTATATTATATGAATAATGACAATGTTTGTATGTATCAGTGTGATTGTTATTGAATGTTTATCAATACTATATAAAATGTTTTGTTTTCACTCTATTTCAGTTTCTTTCGTCATCAACATTAAAATTGTGCGAATTGTGTCTGGTCCAAACTGGCTTGTTTTGGAAACATTGTTACTACTTAGTTACAAGTCACATAAAAGCGGAATAAGCCAAAACTCTATTCATTATATATCTAAGTTATAAACTATCAGCTATGGAATAAAACCAAATAGACACTTTTGTTTATATGTAGTAACTAGTTGTGCACACATTAGCTGTCTTTGTTTGAAGATGGCTTTACTTTTGGGTTCTGACTACTAACTAGTTGTGCACACATTAGCTTTACTTTTTCATTGTCTGGTTGCAGAATTTATAATTGTTTTAATTATTTTGCTTAAAGACAAATAAAAAAAATTAAATTTACATAAGAAATATTATTACAAATAAATACTCCGTAGATATGTTAAATTCTTCTCAGTTTGGTGGTGAAAATGATCTAGCTAACGCCTCATATATCTAGGGTTCGATTCATTTCCTCTACATTTGGTAGATTAAGATGATGAATGACAAACTAGTTTTTGGTTTTTAGGTTTTGGTTTTTGATTTTTGGTTTTTAGTTTAATTTTTAGTTTTTAAGTTTTGGTTTTTGGTTTTTGTAGTAAATTTAGTTTTTCAAACACATGAATGGCAACTTTTATAGTTTTTGGTTTTTCAATTTAACTTTTTTTCCTTAATATTTTCGTTTTTAAATATATTTTTTTCATGAACTTATGAAAAATAAAATATTAAATTTAAGTGTAATGGGGAGGAATCGAACCCCGGTAACCTGAGTCATTAACTGGATTATTCTAACTACCAAACTGAGAGTAACTCGGCAATATCCAATTCTATTAAGTCTCAATATTTACGTACATTAGCATCCAAATAACTAAAATAAAAAACATTTTAAAATAAAAAACATTAGCAAACATTTTATGTCGACTGCTCTGAGGTGATGAAGATCGTTTAAGATCTAGGAGAATGGCCAGCTTTCACCCCCTTTTTTAGGAGTTCTCCCATCTTTGTTGTTTTTTTAGATGTTTTTCTCTTAGTTCTATTTCTAGATTGTTGAACTACAAAGCTGATTTTCTGGCTAGCAATGTTAGGTGTCTTTCCAGAATGCAGTCATTTGTAGATTATGTACCTTAATATCTCTTATATAATAAAATCATAGCATTAACTTAAGTATCGTGTTATATTGTCTGTTTTGGACTATGTTGTATTGTTACTAGGAAATATTATCACATAATATTTGTCACACAATTATATTCTGATAAAATTCTATAATTAATTAATTATAAGAGATTATTTTTCCTAAGAGATTATCATAATTATATCCTTATCCTACGAGATTATCATAATCATATCTTATCCTAATCGATATTTATTAAAAACAATCTTCCTAATCCTAATAGGAAAACTAATAAACAACATATATTTAAGACCCGACTCACCCAGGACAATTATCACAATTCTCAAACAATTCCAAATTAAGATTTGAATATCACAATTATCACAACATCTATTTAACTATTTAAGATTTGATTTTNAAAAAAATCTCTAACCAATTAAGATTTGAATTTTGTTTGTTAAAAATAAAATTTTAACCAATACCATATTATGTGTTTGGATTAAAATTGGTTGATTTCCCTGAATTACTTGAAAGACGACTTAAAAATATCTAGGTAAGTAAATTTTTTTTAACAAAATATAATTTTTGATTGTAAGTATTAATTATTATAAAATAATAATATTGATATATAAAAGACATTATATAT
>OVBA01008332.1:0-12728 GCA_900406435.1 Lepidium aucheri
AAAAAGTAATCAAATCATAAACAAAATCTTTATTAACGAAATCAAAAAAAATTATTACTACAAAGAGATAAAGATAAGATCAAATCATGTGACAAATTATCTAAACAAATATTACTAAGACAAATTAATTAGTTAAGATAAATCGACCAATTAAAAAAATCTAAAATTTAACATCTCTATTATTTTATTACAGAGATACAAAAAATCTTATTATTACGATTTTATTATAATAAAGATATAAGTTAAAAATATTTTTATATTAAACTTAAAACAAATTGGTAATATTATGTAGATAAAGATATTATTAAGAATAAGTTAAGGAATTTTATCAAATATTATCAAGGGATAATTTTTTAAATTTTTTATAAAATATATGAATCTGTTAACGCTCTTAATACAGTATTTTTTTTTATCGCGTTGACCAATAATATTTAAATTAAGTTTCTTATTAAAATCCAAAAAAACTTATTTTGTTATAACAAATAAAATCGTATTAAGGTTCTTATCAAAATCTCAATAAAATATTTATTTAAAAAACAAATGAAAATCAAATATTAATTGGTTAAATAATTCTTTTTTAAATCAGCAAAAATCAAATTTGAATTGGTATTTCTAAACCAACAAAAAATCAAATCTTAATTGGTTAAAATTTTATTTTTAACAAACAAAATCAAATCTTAATTGGTTAGAGATTTTTTTTTAAACAAAAAAAAATCAAATCTTAAATGGTAAAATTTTCCTTTTTAATTTTATGTTTTTATTGAAATCGAATCAAAAAAATAAATAGTTTTTAAAAATAATCTTATCTAAACAAAAAGACAAATTAATGAATTTAAACAAATTGACCAATCAAAACAAATCAAAAGATTTACGATCTTTATTATATTGAATCGTTTGAGAATTTTGATAATTGTCCTAGGGTGGGTCTTAAATAGATCTTGTTTATTAGTTTTCCTATTAAAATTAGGAGGATTGTTTTTAATAGATATCGATTAGGATTAGGAATATAATTATTCAATAGATTAAAATTGTAATAAAATAAATTCAAAGATAATCTCAAAGTAGGCGAGATGTGATAATAATATTCAGAATGTAATTAAATAATTAATACTATTTAATTTAGATAATAATAATTAATTAATTAGTTATAGAATCTTATCAGAATACAATTATGTGACAAATATTATGTGATAATATTTTTTAGTAATAATGCAATCTAGTCTAAAACAAACAATATAATACAATATTTAAGTTAATGCTACGCTTTAATTATATAAGAGATTAGTGCATTACTGAATTAGTTGTTTGATTACAGGGATAAAACGTTGACACGTGAACTTCGTTGGACGATTTGTTAAGAAACGTCTAATTGACAACCTATATATATGTTGTATCGAAGCGAAAACAAATTTGATGTAATGAAACGTTTGGAAACGTTAACTCAAGTTTCTAAAATTATTAAGACGTTGATACATGCTGGAACAAAATATTATCGAACATTAGAGATTTGAATAATTTATACCTCTTAAACTAATTAGACTTTTAGAATTCGTATGAATGTAATATATTTATATATATATATATATTGTATGAATTATTTACTTATCACGTTTCAAATTTTATAAAGAAAAAATCATTTTCTTTGACGGTAAAAAATAAATAAATATATATATATATATATATATCATTTTCAGTCACTTCGAGAAAGGAATAAGACGTCTCCGTTGTCTCATGCTTCCGTATTGACATTCTCTGATTGAAAATTTGTTGGGTGTATTCGGTTTAATTTTTCGGTTCTGGTTATTGTAGACAGGTCTAAAAGAGATTATGAACCACTGTTTCAAGTTCGATCTTTGCACCTTGGTTGTTCCCATCGACCCACTTTTGACTCAACAATCCTCCATTTATTTGTATATGAGATTTCCACTGACCAGGTTTTGCTAGCAAACATTGTAGTTAGATAGATGGTTTTGAACTTTCGATCACAAGGTTGTTGTAGGAAGGTGAACGTTACATGTGCGTTTGAGAAACAAATAAACAATAATGTATATTGAGTTTGGTGTAAGTATTTACATTGGAAATTAGATTTATTTGATTGGTGGGTCCAAACTCAAGACTAGAATAATGTGCACCTCTGTTCAATATATTCATGATATTTTGTTGTCTTTTTCAAACACAACATTTTTTTATACTTAATTGTGCCGACACTGGCCTTTAAAGCTTCACATTTACAAAACAAAACTTTATAGTTAACTAATTATGATCAGTGAACAATACTCTCTCCGGTTCATATTAGTTGTCATTCTATAGTTTAACACACATATTAAGAAAATAGGTGAATGTTCTATTATGCCCTTATTTGACTATTAGAATTCTAAACCATTTAATATTTTATTCATTTAATTAAGGGCAATGAAATAATTTTTATATCAAAAATTACATTGGAAAATAAGAATGACAACTAAAATGAAACAAAAAATTTAGGCTAAAATGACAAATAATATGAAACGGAGAGAATAATACTAACAGGTTTGGCTGGCGGTTGGAGATCAATTATTTTGGAGGTTGGAGATTATCAATCTATGAACAGATGGATTTGACGTTAGAACAAGTTAATGTAAGCAAAATATTGGCTGTCATTGACTATTTTCGCTTGGTATCAGATGGTGAATTTGAATCTTGCTAACTTTAATGAAACTAATTTGGTTATAAATCAGGTTTTTGCGATTCCATTAGATAAAATGAATAAGGTTGATAAAAAATAATAATTAAATACTTATTTTATATGTTGCAGTTTATTGTTTTTAGAGTTTGTTTTTATGTATCGATCTTATAAATTTATTGTTTTTTTTCACGAATGGAACTTAGATTAATAAAATAGAAAAACGGCAGGGCCTTGTACAACAAAGGTTTACATCCCACAAGATAGACTGAGTTCGAAATAAAAACAAAAGGAAAACAACTTAATAGGTCAAAGCTCAATAAACAAAAGAGACCAACATCAGCTCTTGTAGAGTTGTAACTTGATCGATGTCAAGTTGTTAGTCAGTTGGTGCTTAGATTCTTGCTTCCGGAGGGCTAGTTTCAGCTTCAACTTGGTTATGTGATTCACCTGCAACGATCCTGCCTTCACCTGGGATATCATCTCCACCTACAACATTTACCATATCCACATTCTCGTCCTCTGTTGGGATTGATAAGTTCTGCATCAATTGGATCCGGAGATACATCTGCCATGAAAGTGTCTTGAGGGTTGTTGAGCACGTCTTCAGTTGTGACTCTGGTACTGTAGATACTGTGTGATGGAGTTATGTTGGTTAGTGACCGTGATGCGTAAGGTTGTGTTGCCAAAGAGTCCGATGAGTATGACCAATCCGTAGTGGAGTTACTACTCATGTTGCTTGGAAATGGATCATGTTCTTGTGGGAGAGGGAACATCAGGTAGTCCTTAGGGGTTGGCACATACGTGCAGTGAATAGCCCTATGTGTGAGCTTTTGGCATGTGAGGCACAGCTTGTGGACCCATTCAAAGTAGAACTGAACAAAAAACTTGTCCCCATTTTGGCAGTAGATGCTTTGATAGTACCTGAGTCTGTGAGTCAAGTTGAACTTTATTTTGACTCTAATGAAAGGGGGTCTCGTGATAGCAAACTCATTGAGATCGACATCTAACACCTCTTCTATTGTGGATGCGATTAGTCTAACCGCATTTTCTGAGGCATAGTGGATAGGGAGATACCTGATCTGCATCCAAATATGAACCTTAGTGATCGGGTTAAGAGTTTGGTTGTTAGTCCACTTTACCATAGCAAGGAGCCATCCGTTGTAGGTGAGTGGCTGCATTCTGTAAATTGCATTCATGTACTCTTCATTTGTGAAAAAGAACTGCGCCATTTCTGCATTGATCATCCGTCCTTTGACAGTTGTGTGTAGACACCAGTCCTTAGGTATGTCTTCGATGAGCTCAAAGATGTTCTGCTCTAGAAGGTTAACAGTGTGAACTAGTAGACTTCTTCTGTTCTGTGCTTGGATATCATGGTACATTTGACCCAGGAGAAAGACTGCTGGATTTTTGCGTCCTAAGTCCCATTTATTCAGGGAGTTCCACATATTGTTATCCATATTTCTTTGTGGTGAGCCGCTAACTCTTCCTTGTCTTATAAAGACTCAGGGTTTAGACTATCTGACTATCGCCGCTTCAGTTTCACCTTTGATTGGTTGTATTGCCTCGGGACTCAACAGTTTCCCATGCACGTTATAGATTATATCAATATCAGCAGATCACGCCAAGGATTTACCTTACAGTGTTTAACCTCGTGCTAATTTTCATTGGTTTAGACTCTTTTTCTGCCAAATGGCAATCTTTGGTTGGTACTTTTGATGGTTTTTAGCCATGCAAAATGACAAGTCGTCTTCTATTATGCCGTGATGAAACACACATAATGATTACTTAGAGTTCCTTCAAAAGTAATGATGAAGTGGCTAGTCTAGACGAGGGATGGTTTGTCTACTGTTTTTGTGGGAATCGAAGCGTCTCCTAATGTGCTGGTGGAAACTCGTTTGAGTTTGAAAAACCTGCTTTTTAAGCTCAAGCCCAAATCAAGCCTTTTAAATAAGTTCCTTCCGCTGGCCCATAACATGTGATTAACTGCTTGGTTGTATCAATTGGGCTTCACAGATAGAGGCCATGGACTTATGACATGTTGTTAATTTCGTTTTATTTTGCTGAGATTAACTATCTGTCTGAGTCCATTGATCCCAATCATGAGTGATCCAGCTTGGCAGATCTCTTGCTAAGTAATCCGTATATTTGCCATCCTTGGTTACACTCTTTGCAATGGCTCTTGCTTCCATGTTCTTGCTTGAATGAACTCCCAGAAATTTGCAGTTCTAGAACCTTTTAGATAAGCCATGAATCCTGTATAGCCACGATTTGAATTTTGGCCATCTTGAAGGTTCAAAGATAGCCTTCAGAATGGTTTGATTGTCTATTTCTACTAGCAGGTTGCTGACTTGTAGTTTCTGTGCAGTCTTCAGAAGCCAGTGTAGTCCAGTGAAGGTTGTGTTCATGTAAGTAGAAGAGCTTACAACGGAGTGTCTCCCATGCTTCAGGAATCTTTCTCCAATTTTTTCCAGAATAAAGGCGGCGACACTAAGCTTTGAATTTGTGGACCAAGCAACATGCCATTTGATTGAGTGATAGTCAGTGTAGTTTTCTCTTGCATCTGTTTGGTGTGGGGTTGATTTTATGACTCTGGTATGGTTGTCTTCGGTCTCTAGGGTCTGTCTCTATAGGTCTTGCTCTGTAGAGCATTCCAGAGCTTTGACTTGTAAGTTTGGTCTGGAGTTCTTGATCACAATTTCATTTCTCGTTTTCCATATAGCCCACAGAATCCATGGGAACATTTAATGTTGTTATCTTGTCCATCCTCTGAGTGTTGATTGTGTATTAGGAAGCTCATGTTTGCAGTCAGGGATGAGGTAAAGAATCCAGACTGGGGCATTGGAAGGAGGGCTAGTGCCCATATTTGCCTAGCCAGGTGGCACACGAAAAGGCAGTGGTTGATTATTTCAGGAGCAACGTCAAAAATAGCGCATGTGTCTTATGTGGTTATCTTCCTTTTTTGAGGTTTGTTGCTACTGCCAAGGTATTTGATAAGACTCTCCATAGAAATATTGGTATCTTTCTCGGGGCCTTGATATTCCATATTTTGCTTTTTAGTCTCTTATCAAGCCTGATTGGTGATGGTCTTGTGTTATCATTTTGCCTAGATATCTGTTGTGTGAGTTTGTATCCGCCTTTGACAGTATATTCTCCTGATTGATTCAACCACTAGATCCATGAGTCTCTGTTTGCTACACATGGTGGTGTCTCTAAAATAATATTTGCATCTGATTCTAGGAATGTGTCTCTCACCGCATGTGTGTCCCAATGTTCATCCTGTATAAGCTCGGAACCTTTAAGGTTGACATTGAATATGCTATTTTTGCTTATTGGAGCTTGGGGATGTTCAGTATAAATCCACTTGGAAGTCCAGAAAAATGTTTATCTACCATCTCCAATTTGTCTGAGAAGTCCTCTTACTAGGAGTTCCCTGCCGAAATAGATGCTTTTCCATGCATAAGAATCTTTGGCTCGTATACAACTCGAAAGAAGGTTAGTATCAGGGTAGTATTTAGCTTTGAAGATTTTTGTCAACAGTAGATTTTGGTTGGTGAGCAGCCTCAAAGCCTGTTTTGCTAACATGGCTTGGTAAAAGTCCTTTATTACTTTGAATCCTAAGCCACCTTCCTTTTTCGGTTTGCACATTTTGGACCAGACCACCCAAGGGGTTTTCCTTTTTTCCTTATTATTGCACCACCAGAATTGCAGCATCGCACTCGTGATCTTTTGGCACTGGACTTTAGAAAGTCTAAATCTAGTCATTGCATATACTGGAAAGGCTGTTGCCACAAATTTTAGCATGACTTCTTTACCCCCAAAGGATAGGTTTTTAGCAAACCAGTTATCTGTTATGTGTTTAAGCTTCTATGAGATGTACTCAAATATTTTTTTTCTATTCCTTTTGAAACATTCTGGAAGCCCTAAATATTTCCCAATGTCGTGGTTAGTTCGTATTTAGAAGAGCTCTTTGAGAGAAATCCTTTTCTTAGGGGCTACTTTCGATCCAAAGGCAATGACAGACTTTTCAAAGTTAATTCTATGTCCAGAGATTCGTTCATATGTATCAAAGTTTTCTTTGAGATATTTGGCTTCTTTCTCCTCTGCCTTGCATACAAACAAGCTGTCGTCTGCGTATAGGAGGTGTTGCAGCACTGGTCCTTGGTTGTTGAATCTAGTCCCCGATATGTTCCCCATTCTTATTCTTTTGTTCATTAAGTGAGCTAGTGCCTCTGTCTCAAGGATGAAGAGAAATGGGGATAAGGGGTCCCCCTGGCGAATTCCTCTTTGTGGGGAGATAAATCCATATGGGGTGCCATTAATCAGTACTAAGTATCTAACAGTTAAGACACAGAACATTATTCATTGGATCCACTCTGAGCAGAATCCAAGCCTGTACAATGTTGTCTCTAAAAAAGACCATTTGATACGGTCATAGGCTTTAGACATGTCGGTTTTGATGGCCATGAAGTTGCGTTGTCTCTCTGGGTTGGAGTTTAGGTGATGCTTGATTTCATGGGCCATTAGTACATTGTCTGAGATTAGCCTGCCAGCGTGAAGGCCCCTTGTGTTTCTGTTATGATTTGTGGTAGAATTGGTTATAACCTTCTTACTATGATTTTTGCTAGTATTTTGTAGACCACCGAGCACAAACTTATTGGTCTGAAGCTCTTCATTTCGTTGGGGTTTTGTGTTTTGGGAATCAATGCAACGTGCGTGTAGTTCCAATCACTCGGAAAGGTTCCAGTTCTGAAGGACTTTTTTATCTCACTCGTGATCTTATCTTTTAGTATGTCCCAATGCCTGTAGAAAAAGGTCTTTGTGAATGCATCAGGACCTGGTGCACTTTCTCCCCGAATACTAAAGACAGCTTGATTGACTTCTAGCTCAGTTACGAGGGTCATTAGACAGCTGTTCATTTGTTGCGTTACCTTTGGCTCCATATCCGATTCCAATTGGTTTTGATGACCTGAAGATTTCTCTGAAGTAATCCGCAGCTATGTTACCTTTAGAACCTTCTTCAAACTGTAGTTTTCCATTTTGGTCCTTGAGTGCAACTATTTTGTTCCTTACTCTTTGGAATTTAACATAGTTGTGGAAATATTTTGAGTTTTGTCTCCAGAATTGCTCCTCTTCTATGTAGTAAGTTTTGATTTCTTTTTTAGCTCCGTAATTCTTCCTACATTTGGATTTGTTCTTCTCATCTACTTGTCCAAATCCTTTCGTGTTCTGTCAATTTTGGATCTGTTATTGGCCTTTGTTATCTTCTTCCATTGAGCAAGTTTTTTCTGGCATCTAGTAAAGGCTCCCATTATGTCAGAGTTTTGTCTGGAAGTTGCATAACTCCATTCATCCTGAATCATTTCATTGTAGCTTCTCTTGTTGATCCATCTTTTATCGAAACAGAATCTTGGCATGTATTTTGTGTCATCTGGGATGCTTCTGGTGTGAAGAAGTTTATAGTCAGATCCCATGATATATTCTGTGTTTGATCTTGGGAAATTTTGATACCATTCCACATTTCCATAGCTACGATCCAGTTTACATTGGATCCAATGCTTCCCTCTAGTTCCCATCCATGAGAAAAAGGGTCATGTACTTTCAATCTCCCTAAGTTTATAGTTGTCTAGGAAGGATCTGAAGGTGAGAAAAGAGTTAGCTTGTTGGGCAGGCTCCCCTAACTTGTCTTTGTTCGAAGTCAGTTCATTGAAATCACCAATTAATAGTCAAGGTGTGGTTCTGTTTTCTCCAAAGATTTTGATTTCTTTCCACACTTCTTCTCTTTTGTTGACCACTGGATGTCCATAGATGAATGTACCCGCAACAGTGAGGTTGCCAACTGAGAATTCAGTATCGATGTAGTTTTTGCACCTTCTTATTACTTTAAGGTTGAGGTGGTTCTTCCAGAATATTGCTAATCCCCCACTAAGACCATTGGGGTCTATAGTGTACAAATGATCATAACCTGTCAAATTTTGGATTGATTGCATGTGTTGTGGCACGTTTTTGGTTTCCATGAGGAACAAGATGTCTGGAAATAGGCTCTTCCTGATCTCCTTCAGACGTCGAACTATCAGGGTGTTCCCCACTCCCTGACAGTTCCAACTTAAGACACTCATTGATCCATTGGTGGCTTAAGGGGAGCCACCTGACCTTTCTGATTATTCTCTAGCTGCATCTCCTGTGTGTCTGTGCTGTCTTGCATTATTTTTTGTTTTTTGTTTGATCTGTATCTTTTGAGAGTCTTCTCTGCATTTGCCGCACTTGTTTGAGTGTCCTTCCTTATGTCATTTGTCATTTCAATTCTTAGCCATTGTGTTGTCTCGGTCTTCTTTATTGATATCATGTGGAGGCTCTTGATCCATAGAGTCCATCCTGCTGGTTCTTTTCTGATTCATCCTATTGCTTTTGGTTTTGCCTTCTAGTTCCTCTTTGTGCCTCCACTCAGAAGTAGTTGTTTTTCCTTCTTGACAGTATCCATATCTTCCTTTATCAGAAGACTCCGTTTCCTTTAGTTTTATAATCCTCTGCTTTTGCACTGTGTGTCGTTCCCAGTTACTAAGAGAGCTGTCTGCTTCTTCTAGTGGAGTCTTAGGTGTTCTGTCAGGGCTTTCTCGTTGTTGTGTTGTTTGAAAGATGCATTTGACCTCACTGTGTGTTAGTCTTTTGCACAGTTTACACACATTTCTCATTTTTTCAGATTCTACTTTGTCCCTAATGACTTCACCATTTGGGAGTCTGAATGTTCTAGTGTTCCTTATTGGGTTGGCAGTGTTGAAAAGGATTTTAACTTGCATAAAGTGCTGCAGGTGAGTCTTATTGGGATCGAGGTCAATCTCTAAGACATCACCTAAGGAGTTGGCAACAACATGGAAGAGATCCCGAGTAAAGAACTTAGCCGAGATCTCTGATATACGGATCCACAATGGGATATTGGTTAGCTTGTCATCAGTCCATTCCTTATCAAGCCTAGCTATGGTAAACCCCCAATTTTCAAAATTCCATAGGCTATATTTTATCACTTCTTCCAAATCTCGTTCCGATTGGAATCGAAAGATGAAAGTATCTTTCCTTAATACCATTTCGTTGATTCTATTGCTAAGTCTCCAGATCCTAGGCATGTCTAGCATTAGTCTAGCTATGTTTTGGAAATTTGAGTTTAGTAATTTACCTATGATCGTGAGTTTGTCTTGTGCAAAGTTTTGATAGTCACCGGCGATGGGTAGATCTATCGTTTCCTCATCTTCTATGTTCATGGATCTGAGTCTCTCGATTAGCTGTGGATCCATCAGAGGGAGCATGTCGATGCTAAGCCTTGATCACTGGGCGCTTCGGGCTTATTTCAGGATTGATTACTCAAGATTGATTCGCAGCTCTGAAGAAGCTTGAACGAATTTGATTTTTGATTGCGGGTTGTCGACGGCAATAATCCGGCGAGTGTGTTGTCAGCGTCGTTGAGCTGAGAGAATTTTTTTAAGCATCAACATTTTTAAATTTCTTGTTTTTAGAGTCGAACCTAGATATTTGTATATTTTTTTATACTTAGTGTGATAAGATTTGATTTAAGTTTTAACTTCTTGTATTAAATTATTTAAAATATAGAGTATAAATACTCTCTTCATTTTATAATATAAGTTTGTTTGCTTGAATGCAGCCATATTAAAAAAAGTTATTTTTTGTATTCTTTAAAAATATTTATTATTATTTTATCTTAATATTTAATTAAGGAAAAAATGAGTTAAAAAAATTGAAAAGAACTAAAAGAATTAAATTTGTTTTTACTTTTTGTCTTGGTTTTTAGACAACATCTTATAATTTGAAACAAAAAAAAACTTCTAAAACAACTTATACTATAAAACAGAAACAACTTATATTATGAAACAGAAAGAATATTAGATTGACATATAAATTTAAACCAATGTTGGATATCATTTAGTTGTCGAGACATTTTTTCTAAATTACTTTTAGCAGTTTCTGTTTAAAGGACATCACTAATAATAAACACACAAAGTGTACTTTCTCGAAGAAGACAAGTTTTAAAAAAACAAAGGCACATGGTTTTTGCGTTTGTATGATTTTATCTGACACACTCTCTGCACCATATTGGTGTCACTGATGGAGTTAGATTTGTTAACCTTCGCAGATCTCTTGTCTCTGGTTCTGCCACGTGCTACTTGTTGAAGGTGTGCACGGTTCTATAACCAGACACTCATTCAAATCTCCTTCTAGAACTTTTGCTGTGTACTTGTTGTATTTATGGCTATCAGTCACTTGTGTTGTCACGTTTTTCCTTTCTTTTCCCATTTTATACATTTGTGATCATGAGATGAGCCACATCGTACCTCTATCATCTAGTGTTTCTAACCATTATTCAATTCTACACACATATTTTTAATATGATGCAAAATCTGTTTATTCATTTTTGGATTAATTGGTTCCATGTTCTCATCTATTATTTTCGAAAGACAAAGAAAAAAATACATATATTTGCTTTCGTAATTTTTTCTAGAACATACTCTTAGCCTTTTTGGTACGTCATTGTCATTTACTTTTGTTATATAAAAACTGCAATTATTCTGAAGATGAGGAAAAAAAACAAATGCAATTATGATCGCATGACATAACGGGGATTGAGTATTATATTAGGAGACGCCATTTTTGAAAAGTACTACTCCATATTTCTATGCTACTCATTTTTTATCCTCTTCGGAATACATTAACGAGAGGTAATTGTCGTTAGACCAATAATTTAAAGTCTTTGGATTTCATAAATGTTGTCAGAGTGTGAATTAAAATAGATTTATGGGTCTTACAGGGATTAACTTGATTTTATAAAACATATTATTTGTTCTACATTTGTAAGTATGAGTTATAACTGCGTAGTATAGATTGAGAAATATTTATGTAAACCATCAGATCAATCTAATTTGGTTTGGTTTAATTTAATAGATTAGTCCAATATAAGAGTTTAATTCAATTAAATTATTGGTCGAATAGTGTGATTAAAGAGGAGAAAAGATATTTTTTTCTGAAAACTGAAAGACTGAGTAATCCAACCGGCATTGACTCCACAAAACTCAGTCTTTCAGTTTTTAGAAAAAAAATATCTTTTCCGGTTGGATTATTTAGATAGGGGTCTCTTGTATAATGAGTATATATACCTCCACAAGATATAGTCTAGGATTCATCCATCAACTCATTCAAACCAGAAAATACTAACATCAAATAATATGATACACAAATTTATTACTAAACCGACCCAAAAAAACGTATATATCTAATTAATATGGCCAGAATATATATATTTTTTATTAATTTATAGTAATTATTAATTTATCATTTCATGTTCTTGTATACATATAATCTGATCTTTTCATTAATGGTCAAGTACATTAATGATACAGCAAAATATTTTATCTGTAACAATTTAGAGTGGATGACGGATTTATCAAAAACTAAGATATCGTGACTAATATATATTTTAATAATCCAACCGGCATTGACTCCATTATATGTATATTATTTGTATGGTTAATAAAGTTTCGAATAATTTATTATTCAATATGAAAAGTAAGAGGTGTTTTACTTTTGTAGGCATTCGACGGAAGAGGCACGCCATAACTGCTGAAGTTGCTCGATCAAAACTGATTTGTATTTTTCTTATGATATATGTTTCATATTTCTAGCAAATATTATTATTCAACTCTCTCCTTTTTAAGTTCTTAGAATTCGTAGATACCATTTGAGAAATTTAGTTGCCTAATATGTAAGCACTTAGAATTTAGCTTAAAGTAACAGATTGATATGACCGCTGTTTACCTGGAAATTTATTTGAAAAAATATATAATTAAAAAAGGTTTTTTCAAAATGTATAAAAACTCATCATATCCTATTTTATTTGCAATTTTAATAGATAATAATACATTAGGGGGAATTAACTAAAATAACCTAAAATTTGATTTCAAATACAAAACTAGACCCCTATTTGAGTCAAATGCAAAATTAACTCAAAAGACTTGTGAATTTATAATATTCTCCTTAATGAACAAACAAAAAAACAGATACC
>OVBA01008333.1:0-12728 GCA_900406435.1 Lepidium aucheri
TTAGAAGTCAACGAAAATTTTGAGATTTAATAAATCATTTCCAGAGTTCAGAGTTCAATTTAACTTTTTTGATAAGTTTGATGTTAAATTGACATTTTTCCCGTAAATTAGTAGATACTAATAAATAATTCTTAGATAATTAAAAAATAATAATCTAATAGTCACATAATCAGTATACCTCTATAGTTTAGAGTTACGATGAATGTTAGCAGAGTAACATTTGTAATACACTGATAACAAATAAGATAATAAGAAAATTAATATATGATAGCAAAAATGTAAAATAGTATCGTAATGCGAATTCTAACCAAAAAGTTAACATGTTAATTATTATGTTACTGTATAATATTATTGATATATAACTACTAAATCTGTTAAAACTTTATCGATAACAATACAGTATTGATATCAAGTGAGATTATAAGTTACATCGAAAACTGTTTTGTTAGTTTTTAGTACTTAAACAGAAACGTTTAGCATATAATTTTTTAATACATATATATATATATATATATATGTGTTATATTATATGATTATAAGGGTAAATGGTTAAGATTTTATGGTTTTTTTGTTTTTGTTATAAAATATAATATGAGGAAACTTTTTGTTAGATTTTTTTTTTTTTGTCACAAAGGAAACTTTTTGTTAGATAATATCTCTATTTTGTAAACTAAAGCACGTATCATTTGATCGCTAATTTACTCAAATTGGTCTAGTTTACTGGTTCGCGTCGGATTGGATTATTTCGGTTTGCAATCGGTCTAAAAAATGAATGGGCTTATAATATAAATGGGCTAGAATTTTAACGGGCCTTGACTAAATAACAGATACTTCTGTTGAAATGGTGGTCTGCAGCTATTGCCGTTGAAGGTTTCCTAATTCCTTTGGTCAATTTCGATTCATTTTTGAGTTTTGCAATCTGATTTTCCCTGAGGAAAAGTCTATGAAGAAGATAGCAAGAAAATGGCGAAGAACTCGTCGCGACGAAGATGATGATAAGTTCGTCCTTCCTACTTCGGACGATGTTGATTCTCGGCCTATCGATACGCAAGGTTTGCTTTTCTCAATCTGTGAAGTATTTTCGGCTGATTCCTCGAGCAAGTTCGTGACACTTTCTTTCTATCTTCGTTGTTTTGCAGAGCAAGAGGAGTACGTTCGGTCGCTCGAGGAAGCTCACGCTCACCAAAGTCAACAATGGAGGGTATGATCAAAGAACTGTATCCAATTTCTACAAAATTTGAGACTTCCTATTTTTTAGAGTTCGTATTTCTCTTGTGTAGAGTGTATTCGTTGTTCTTCTGATCTGCTATGGAGCTTTCCTCTTCTACTCCATTTTTCAGCAGTTCATGTCACCATGGGAGCTGGTATGATATAATGATAAACCCTCCTTAAGTGTGGCATCGTTAGCACTTACAATTGATCGAAAATTTTCTTGCTTATATTGGATTCTCAGTTAAAATGTCAGATCAGATCCTTTTGTCTTCAGCTGCAGCGAACTTATTAATCTTAATAGACGAAGTTGAATTAAAACTTAGATTCCGGATTTAGAGCTTTGAACTTCTTGCTCCACTGTTGGAAGCTAATTTTTTTCTGAATTGATTACACTTACAATCGTTGTATGGTACAGTTATTTTGTCCGTGTATGGGGTTATGTGCGTTTATTTTGCCTTAGATCTACATATACCAAATTTATTTTGTGAAGGACTGTGTATTGTATCGTCTATACTTTGAGAGTTTTTTGGTGATGCCATTTTTTTCCTGAGCAGCGATATCATGCCTACTTCGAGGAAGATCTCAAGTCATGGATGGTTATTTCAGCTGGTATGTCTTACATCTATCATCTATGTGTTTTACTTTTTCAGTCATGGTTTATTTGATTTGTTTCATCCTTCGATATGGTGGTACACCAATACTGAGTTTGTGTGGAAGCTTCTGTGTAGTCTCTTCTCCTGTACCAACATGGGGCAAAAACAGCCATTATATATGGATATCAACATAATGCACACTTTCATATGGTCAATCTTTGGCATTAGTTCCTGAGTATAACCTTTCATAGGAGATGAATATTGTAGTGAAGAATGAGTGAAGGCATTTTGAGTGCTCTGGAAATAGTTATTAGAACAATTTATGATCATCATGAAATGGAAACCTTGAAAGACTTTGGTGCTTGATCTTCAATTCATTGTTTTAGTTTCCGCATATCTTTCCATTTTTACAACAATATCTGTTTTACCACTGGATTTTTTTATCAGAATGGATCGGTATCATGGCTTGCTGCCTCTCAATTTTCGGGCTACGAGATAAGAAGAATGATCATAGACGCTGGTTCTGGTATTCATGTGTTGTTGGATCTGCTCTGTCCATCTTTTGGCTTTATTACTTGCTGAGGTACTCTAGCGAGCATCTATTGACCATCATTCTTTCAGATACCATCTTTCATTTGACAGACCATCATTACTACTAATAGTTTTTAAAGAAGCTAGAGTGCAACTTAACTTAAATCAAAGTATAGTGCCATAAGTGCGGCTGTGCCGGTTCATAAATTAAAATGCAGTTGATAGTACCATTAATTCTTGTGTTATGCTTGTTCTGGATCAACAATAGGGATATTTCGTGTCTATTCCTTCTATTTTGTGCTCTCTGTAGATTTGTGCTAATAATCTATTCATACTCGTGTTCTAGGCTTCCGAAGTTTCGGTGGGATGCTATCTGGCTTCCATTTGGGCCACTTTGGTATATACATCTATCCTGAGTATGTGTATATATCTCCTGTGAATGAAAAAACTAATGTTTCTATCAACTTGCTGTACTCTGAATTTGCAGTGGAGCTGGGACTTGTCTATACGTGGACCATCTACTAGAGGAATCTTCTGAAGAAGTGAAAAAGTTAAGGAACTATATGTATGCGTATAAAGCAAGGTAGAACGATAAAGAATACCCCAATACTCGGATTCGTAATAGCAAGACTTGCAAGTTTTGACTCTATTCTATCTTCATGAGAACATCCTTTCTTTAGCTGTAAATAAAATCAAAAGTTGAGATCCAGTTTGTATAGTTCATTGAATCAATTTAGACTACAGTTCATTGAATCAATCTAGACTACTGGTCGAACCAAATGGCCAAACATTACGGCTAAAGATATCTTACGATTGTTATACAAGTCTCAAATCGATTATGCAAAATTAGTCATATTCACTCTGCCACAAGACAAAGATTCTGCCTCGCTTGCATCTAGTTCACGAGTAATGATGGATAACTTCACGAAGATTAAATGTGTTCTCCAAAACCTTAATCAGAAAAACAAAACACGAAAAAAGTGATAAGAAAGGTAACACAAGAATGTTCAATCCTCTTCATCAATGACTTTAGTTCCAAGGCCAGAGAGTCCTTCGGCAGGGATCTCAGCAACAGTAACAAGGGAGAAGAACTCTTCCTTAGCATCTTCATCGTCGTTTCTCTTACGAGCAACTCGGACTCTGATCCGCCTAGGAGGACCTCTGATTCCTCTGCTCCAAATCTGCTTGTTCAATTTCACATCCACTCTCACATCCTTTGTTCCCATTGCCTTCTCCGCAAACTTCCTTATCTCCTTGATCGCATTTGGAGCCTTCTTCTTAAAGGTACTGTTTTAGTTGTAACAACACAGAATGATCAAACTTATCAAGATCACATTCATCGAAAGCTCACTAGACACAACTCGAATTACAAACATTGGCTTAAGAGCTCATTTAGTGAGACTATCAACCGCTAATACAAAAGTTTGAAGCAAAACACCAAAGTGTTTGTTTTAATTAAGAAAATTACCAGCTATGAAGGCGTCTGTGAAGGTTAATGGTGTACTCTCTCGTCACCACTTCCTCTTTCCTTCCCTTCTTGTCTGACATTTTATGTGCCTACTACTCCTGCGTTTATCCACACTCATTTTACTCAATTTGATTGCCAATGAAATGAAGGAATACAAACGCAAACCCTTTGGCCAGAATTCCAAACGAAATATAAAGACAAGACAGAGAAAGAGCAGAATGGTTGTACCTTTGCCTCTCCACAAACGCCGAAATACAGAGACGGTGGTCGCGGAGGAGGACTAGGCTTATATGCGGCGCTCGGTAAGAAGCAGAACTAACCCTAGTCTATTCTATGGGCTTTTTCATTTACTTGACGTCTTTTTAATGGCCCAATCAGGAGTATGTTGCCATGTTGGTAATTTCAAGTTCGATAAGACTATATAAGGCTAATTATCCAGACATTAACAAGGGCGTTTGGTCTAGTGGTATGATTCTCGCTTTGGGTGCGAGAGGTCCCGAGTTCGATTCGCGGAACGCCCCTTTTTGACTATAGTTTATAAGTTTTGTAATCTTCAAATGTGAAGAAACCCGCAAATTGGCAATAAGGTTCACATTCATAGGACTCTAAAGATGACAAAGAACAACAACACTCTGAGCATTACAATAGCTCAATATTGTCTCCTGCAAATAGTAATTCCATCTCCAAGCGCAGCCTGCGAAATCTGTACACGTTTATCAGCAGAGAGTTTCTTGTTCAGCTCCAGGGTTGCATTTTTGCCTTCCATCCTCCACTCAGGTGTGGAAGAGTCTGGTTCAGCAACTGATCCTCCCCATAGAGTGTTGTCATACACTATTATCCCACCAACCTTGATCAGTCTTATAAGCCTCTCATGATAGTTGCAATAATTCACCTTGTCTGCATCCACATATGCAAAATCAATCCACCCTCGTTCGTTTTCTGCATCAGAAACATCAAATCACAACGACCATCAATTCATACTGATCTTTTTCTGTTGCTAAAGTGATCTTATTGGTCAAAAAGAAACTATAAATCCTTCATCTGCAAATTTCTTGACATAAATCCTTTAGTCTTTAGTCCTTAATTGCTATTATCTGGGTTAAAGAGACAAAGAAAGGATATTAAGCTATACATCATTCAAAAGGTCGTCGACGACTGGAAGAGCTTCAGACTCTCTGAAATCAATTTTGTGTTCAACACCAGCTTTCTTTATAATGGGCAATCCTATTTCATACGAGTCTTTGTTCACATCAATGGCGATAACCTGCAGAGCTCATGTACCAGCAGAAACGTTATACAAGCAGAACAAGGAAAGGTTCCTGTCTTTTTATTTTTGTTTGGTCATATACACAAACCTTGCCATCTTGTGGTAATGTAAGAGCAGTGAGCAGAAGAGAGTATCCAGTGAAAACCCCAACTTCGATTGTCTTTCTCGCATTTACCAGATTCAGTAGCATCTCCATTAACTGACCAGCGTCCGGTGCAGTAGCCATCAATGCTCGTGGGTGGTTACTAGTGATGTTCCTAAGCTCCTTAAGAGCGTCTGGCTCGCGTGGGTACACACTGGTCTCCAATATATACTGCCACAGTTTTCAATGGAAAGTCAAATGAAGAAATGTGAGAAAACGTAGAGATGAATGTGTAAAGGCACACGTTATAGAGCTCTTCACTCTTGAGCAATCCCTTAGTATAATCTGATGGGTAGGCTTGATCCATAGTCACTGTAATCACAGTCTTCGTCCCCAAAAGGTCTCAGATATCTGCTCAAATAATAGGGCATAATTGAGGTCATTATGCAGAGTATAAGGGTAAATTTACGATGTTTGATTAGAACAAACAATTGATTAAGCAAACTGTTGACTTCTTAATCAACGCTAGTTTCACCATCCAAAGACTCTCTCATCCAGAAAAGAAAAACTATAACGACTAACGATCCAAAAATGACCACGTCACTAGGCAATAGCTAAGAAAGTGTTAGAGAGAGAAGAATTATACTGAGAATACCCGAGGACTGAAGTCTCCGGTACGATCTTCGACTCTAAATTCAAGTGATGCTTATCCACAGATTAGAGTCTAATCATTAGTCTTGTGTTTTTATGCGATGATAGAGCATCCTTAAATAGCTCTGAACCGACTCATTAAGGCAACATTTGTCAAAACGGGAGCGTCCTGCAATAGCTCTAAACCAACTCACTAAGACAACATTTGTCAAAATGGGAGCATCCTGCAATAGCTCCCAACCAACTCGATGAGGCAACATTTGTCAAAATGGGATTTTCTTCCTTTTATGGGATTTAAGAAGAATCTACACGACAGGCATCATGCTTTCGATAATCTTGTATATGTTCCTCCATTGTAAGCAAGAAAAAAATGGTCATACACATCATCGAAACTAAAAGCAAACCACAAAAGCCAAAATGTTCTCAACTGGTATTATTAAAGCGTCAAGCTTCAAAACTTTGTATATTAATTATCCAGAGAAAGAGATTAACTTTGATTCTAGTGTCATCCGTAAGATTGAGAATTGTCCGCCAGTTTATGATATAAAGGCATTTTGGCGTTTAATAATTTTGAAGACATTTTTGTTTTAAAGAGTGTTGCTTTGTTTCTTCAAGGGTAGTAACCAGTGAACGTGAAGCCTCTTCCTACAATCTCACCTGCACAGTACCAAGCGAAGCATTCTAGACCAAAAAGTGCAGCAATTCCAGCATCTTCAACCTTCAAATCCGCCCGATTCTTCCACATGCCCTTCACGTGATCGACTTCCTTCCAAAATAGCTCAGTGCGCCCAGGAATGCTGCGATCCACTAAAACAAGTCAGTCACGGTAACAAAGGATGACTATTGTTTCACAAATAACAATTCTAGAAGTCATGATTGACACTATTCTGATAAGAGATCTACGCCAAAGGAAGTGTTAGTATCTAGTTCAGATGCAGCAAAGCAGACACCATAACTAGGTATGTGATAAGTTAAGTTCATCCTTCAGAATCATCAAACCTAGAAAGTATAGTTCCACTATTCTTTGACTCCTCAGAGAGTCATCCCTAAACCTAATAGACAACGAGCCAAAACTATCTGCATCATTCAAGATCCCTACGAAGCCAACTGCCAAAGAGACACAGAAAACTAACCACGAAACAGATACAAACAAATAACAGAGAATTTTTAATCTTTTAGTACAAGAAGAGAGCTATTAAACATCAGGTCTTAAGCACATCAAATTTCTAAGCTGCAAGAAATCCCACTACCACGCAATTTATTATTTAAGTAACACATCAGAGAGAATACAGGATAAGATGAGAGAGCAAAAGGGGAAAAACCAAAAACCTAGCAAGACGAGTGTAGAGGAGCTGCTTAGACAATTCATCGCATTTCTCTACAGTAGCTGGCTCCTGAATATACTTCTTGTTGTTCTCCAGCAACTGTTTGTAGTATGTTGTGCCGTGCTTAGACACAAACTTTGATGCTTCACATGCCTTAGATTTCAGTTGTAGCAATCTTGATGCCATCTCTTAAAAATCTTCCTAGAGCCAAAAAGACATTTGCATAGCAAATTAGAAAGATGAGCTAATGGATACATATAGAATCTATCAAACGTATAAAGCTTCAGAAATATATAACATACAAAAGACAGTCAAAAACATTCAAGTTAAAATTCAGAAACAAAATACTAGATCAAAATAGTTCGACCCTAATATCAATGTCGATCAAAACAAAACCCTAATCATTTCCAAATATCCAGACCTTATGAACATTTGCATAATATTTCACTGGCCCACACTCAATCAAATGCACATCAAAGTAAGTGACCCAAAAGCGCAGATCTATACAATTCCCAACACGGAAAGGTGGAAAAGAAGAGATGAAACTTCGAATCGAAAGGGGGAAACATATTAAAAGGTCTCTCACCTTTCTGGTGTTACAGGCGACGGAGATTGTACTACTGGTGTGTCACAGTTACCGGAGAAGAAGAGCGAAGTTGGATCAGCAGAATCGGTAGCCTTGTGAGTTATTTGGGGGTTTTCTTAAGGTTTCTCCGATAATCGCAGGAATAATAAATATATATTATGGGCCTAATATGGGCCTTAACTAACCCATATGAACCCAAGTTATAATTAGGTCGATTAACCAAACTTGTTGCTAATATTCATTTGGTAAATTATTGTAACTTCAATGAAACTTCGAGCACCCAATCATATAATATTCAATCAATTTAAGGAAAATCAAAAAATACAAATACTATATACTTATGTAGAAAGTGAGTAACAACATTATAACACACTCAGCATCCTATTAATATATTTATAAATATCATTTTCATTAAGCACACTAATCACATATATTAGCCGCATTAAAAAATCAAATATATAAAATTAGCCAGTGGATCGCATTTCTGGTTAATGATTAGCTAATTATCATATCTTTGATCAAACTTTAAATGCCATAATCTGACTACATTGTCATCATATAGAATTTTGGACCACAGACATGTGATGTTATATCATGATTATTTTCTCATTCCAATATCTAAGATTATATAAGGACAATAAAACGCATTCAATAATATTACAGAAAACAAAATAAGTTTTTTTTTTTTTGTCAATTAAATAAGTTTATATATAATGAAAAAATTATTCGTCCATAATTCAAACACGGACACTTGCGTGAATCACGGTTATGAGTCGTATGACAATACTAGTAAGTACAAAGCATCACAATTCAAATATGTAATTCAACTGATACACGCGTAATACGTTAACCTAACCACACTTGGGTCCAAATATAAGTGTAAGTACGTGTGTAATGTGTAATAATAAATACATTAAAGATTTATAGGTTTGAGGTAGTTGTTTAAGATAAGCTCCATGAATATAAGAGCAGCTCCAAAGGAGTCTCTTAACAGGAGTTCTTAGAGTTTTAATGATTTTAATTAAATGAAAAATATGTTATTTGTGTAGAACCGGTTCTCAACTAAGAAACTTTAGAAATTTTAAGAGACGCATACG
Source organism: Lepidium aucheri (assembly GCA_900406435.1). Classification (NCBI taxonomy): domain Eukaryota; kingdom Viridiplantae; phylum Streptophyta; class Magnoliopsida; order Brassicales; family Brassicaceae; genus Lepidium; species Lepidium aucheri. Next base: position 8,813 of record OVBA01008333.1, read on the forward strand.
TGTCAATTTTTCTTTGGATGAACGGTTTTCGGTGAAAAAAGAAATAGAGACGAGGCCGAGACAATCTTCTCTGGAAAAAAAATTTCTCTTCCTCTCCGGTGGCGATTCCACACTCTATCCTCTTCCTCTCTAATCGACGGTGATGACCTTAAATAGTCATCTTTCCGATGGCGAAACCTTAAAATTGCACCGTCATCTTCAACCATAGGCGTGTTTCACCACATCCTTGTTGAAAATTGGAGGGATTATTCCGGAAATCGGTGGATTTCTTCTCTTCGAAATAGCTAGGTATGATATTGTGAACTTCTAGTAGTAATGGTTATTTGATTATTGATATTAGGGTTGTCTGATTTCCAAAATTAGGATTCTTTGATTAAGTTAAATTAGGGGTTTATGTTATAAAGTTTATCTCTATTCTATTCATGATTTCAAGAGAACTCTGTGATTTTGAGATTAGCGGGTCTAGAGTAACACATTTTTAGCTTTCTTGCTTCATAAAACTCTGAGTTTTGTGGTTCTATTAGAATTTGTAATTAGTGAAACTAGTTTAAAAGAATGACAATTGGGGTTTGATCTTAAATATTATTAGTTTAAGTGCTTCACTTCATTGTCGTGATAGCTGAATTGTGAGATATTAAAAACTTAATGGGTCTTTTGTTTGTTTTCTAATTTGATTAGTAGATGTTAAACTGTTTCAAGGTCATAAGTTATAGCTTATGTCTTTAAGTTTAAGGAAGTGAAAGAGAGTTAGAAGAATAAACTAGTCTTTCCCTTTTATTTAGTTGAGCTTCATGATGAACCTGTAATATGATCATTAGGTTCTCTTGATGTTTCTTTTCTTTTCTTCTCTGTGAATTTGTCTATGCATTGTTGGTGGTATAAGAAACTGATATAATTTACCATTTTGTAGACACTCACTTTTGCATGGGTCAACTTCTTCTTCTCCGGATTTGTTACAGGTTTGTAACCCAAAATAATTTGTTGCCATTAGTGTGACGAAAACGAAGCTCATGAATGTATATCTTCTCTCTCATGAAATCAATTGTCTGTTATTTTTTTGACGAAATCGATGCCCAATTACTCACTTTTGGATTTGTAGTCCCTTTGCTGCTTGGATTGTTCCATGAATGAAATTAGTATTTGACTTTGTTGTTCATTTTATTTTAATGATGAGAATGAGATGTTGTAGGCAAGATTAAGTATTAGGAGGCTTACTTACCGATTTGCTATTGAACTATTAGTTCGATTTTGGAGCATTTTTTATTTATTTTGTTGAACATGTCATTTTGTATTTCATGAAAGTTTCTTTCTCTGTGTAAACTATGATTGATATTGATTGTGAATTTGTTGTTACCATCTCCTAAGAAAAAAATGGATATTGATTGTTATTTTGTTGATATTGGTTGTAGATAGTAGAATTTATTTATGGTTAGATATCAACTGATAACGATTGTCTCTTCTTCTCTTCTATTAGCTTTGATTGAATTTATCAAAAGGAAAAATATATATATTATGTTACTTGTGCAGGCTAAGTTCTGTTCAATTGTTTTGAGATAATCGAAGAAGGATAACTCAATCTCCTTTCAGTTATACTGAACCAGATTAATCTCAGTCTCCTTTCAATTATGCTACACCAACAGGTAATTATCTCAAAACTGGAATAAGTATTGGTTAAGATTGAAACTGACAAGTTGGGTAGAGTAGATTAATGACTCTAGAGCTGTCTAGTTACAGTAGGAGTTTAGATAGGTGTTTTCTAAAGTAGATGCTTGTTGGCTGTAAATGATATTGAATGCTTGTTAGGTGTAGATTAGACACATACATAAATGATATTAAAACTTTAAGTACATTGTAACCTTCTCCTATATATATTACATGATAACCTTTCTTTAAACACATGATAACCTTTCTTTAAACATTCTGTAAACACAAAAACCCCCACCAACAACCCTGAACCACCGTTCTTCATGGATCCATATAATCAATCTTATATGGATTCATCCACTCAACCTTATAATTTCACAAACCTTTTAAACAGTCAACTAGAATCCCAAAATCCTGAGAGTTTCAGCCCTTCTATGGGACTTGGAGCATCACAACACCCACAATTTAGTCCAGAAATGACAGAGGATCCAGATCGAGTGGAAGAGATAGTTGAGGTGCGTAGAGAAAGACGCAAATGGACTCCAACTGAAGATATAGTGCTATGTAGTGCTTGGTTAAACACAAGCAAGGATGCTGTGGTGGGGAATGAACAGAAGTTAAATGCGTTCTGGAAACGCATAGCTACTTATTTTAATGCATCTCCTAAACTCTCTGATTTTGAAAAGCGAGAAGCTAGCAATTGTAAGCAAAGGTGGCATAAGATAAATGACCTTGTATGCAAGTTTGTAGGATGTTTTGAGGCTGCAAAGAGGCAGACGAGTAGTGGGCAGAGTGAGAATGATGTTCTGAAGCTGGCTTACGAGATTTCCTATCATGATCACAAGATAAAGTTCAGCCTTGAACACGCATGGATAGAGCTTCGCAATGATCAGAAGTGGTGCGCCTCTTTAACTTGCAAAGGTGAAGGAAACTAAAATAAAAGAAAATATGATGACCACTCTGCAAGTTCTAACACAGTAACTGAACCAGAAGATCAACAATTGGCTCATCCTGAGGGTGTGAAGGCTGTTAAAGCCAAAGGCAAAGGAAGTGTGAGAAAGAGTGAGACAACTTCCCTGGTGGAGTTTCAGGCCATGTGGACCATCAAGCAAAAAGACTTAGCCTTGAAGGAAAGATTATCTAAGGTGTCACTGCTTGACAATCTGATCACAAAAAAGGAACCACTTGATGAGATGGAGATTGCTCTAAAGAAGAAGCTAATAGCTGACATGCTTGATAATGTTTGAACTTGTATTAGTTAAGAGGTGTTTTAGTTTTATGTTATGTTTGATCAATGAATTTTATGTTATGTTCTTGTTGCTGATCTTGTTTATGTTCTGTATTCTGTTATGTATGTCTGATCAATGAATTTTATGTTATGTTCTTGTTGCTGATCTTGTTTATGTTCTGTATTCTGTTATGTATGTCTGATTAATGAAGTTTATGTTATGTTCTTGTTGCTGATCTTGTTTATGCTTCTTCATTGATGCTTATCTAAGTTCTTTTGATCTGTACTTGTTGCTGATTTTGTTGATGTGTTTACTTGAAGGAAAGAGGCAAAGAAGGAAGCTTTCATGAAGTATTTGGATTCAAGTGGAGTTCTTGATTCTCTCACCGAAGGTAGAACTTCTTTTTATTGATTGAATAATTTAACTTGTTCTGGCATTAATTTGATTTACACTCAGTATGAGCAGAATGACACTCTTTTCGTTGAATGTTCATAGACTTGAGCATTTGTTAACTATATCTTAATATGAATAAGTTGAAAGAGTAGTATCTTAATATGAACTATGTCTGTATTTTGGTGGTTTTCTTGTGTAGATTCATTCAACAAAAGCTAGGTCTTCCTTCAGTCTCTGATTATGAGAAGCTTCAGAACTCTCGTGACTTGTTCACAAGTAAGACCACATCAGAACACTTGTCTTTTTGTTAACAGAAGTACACCCGTGAAGAACTCTGCACACCCGTGAAGGAGAAGCACACTTTGTTTGTGAAAGTTACACTTTTGTTTGTTTCCTACTCTTGTAATTTTCTTTGTACAAACTAGCTATATACTGCTCAATAAAATTCTTCCATTTCTATATATTGGTCAATAAAATTCTTCCATTTCTATATCACGATCAATAAAATTCTTCTATTTCTATATATTGCTCAATCTACTTCTTTCTTTTCTACAAAAAATAAAAAGCATCATAATGGCATCATCTTCTCATAATACATTATTAGATGCTCAATTTGATGATCAATTTGATCAAGCGTTCGATGAAGCATT
>OVBA01008334.1:0-12723 GCA_900406435.1 Lepidium aucheri
ATGGGTCTGTATTAATCCTAGATGGGCTTAATTTTGTAATGGGTTTTTTCCCTAACTTTTGTTTCTTTTTGCATTAATAGAAAACATTTTTCGAAAAAAAAAAAAAAAAAAATTTAATTGTATTAAATATTAATATTTTTAATTCTAAGAGATGCAGATGCTGACACATTTAACAAACAAAAAAAGAAAATCAAGTTAAAATCAAGCAGGTCAAAAGATGAAAAAATCGTATAAAGGGAAGTTGCCGACGGGAACTCCGTCTTTACCATTGTCAATATTCGTCGTCGTTGCTTCCCTTCTCGCCGGAGCCTCCGTCGTTCATAACATCTATAAGCCAGATCTCGTAAGCTTCAAATACATTAGATTTGTTCACTTTTTTCTTCTTTATGATGAACATAAGGGTGATTTTTTGATATTGGATTCAGAAACCTCCGATTCTCTTCCCTTTATTTGTATAGTCTTCGTAATAATCTTGTTGTGTTCTATATGGTGTAATGCACGTAAGGTGTTCGTTGAATTGCCCATGAGAGAATTATATATGATTGATTGCTTTTTTACTTTATGCAGACGTTACCACCGTTAGATGATGATGAATTGGCCAAAAAGGATGATTCTGCAACCAACAAAGTTTGAATTCTCAACAGACATTCATGTTTCTTTTGTTATCTTTATATCTATGATAAATCATTTGTTACAAATGGTTGCAAAAACAAAGAAATTTTAGTGTATTCGGATAATTTAGAAACAGTCCTTTTGAAATAATATCGTTAGGGTGCAGATGCGCACGTGTTAGTTCAGGTCGTATATTGTGTACGGGTGCATCTAAACGCTTTGATTGCAAGTACAAATTACCCTAGCTGGGCCATTACGAGATTTTAATGGGCTTTGTATATGGTCTTATCATTTCGATATCTACGTACTTCCTGCGATTTGTACTATTCAATAAAACATCCAAAATAACTACATTTTATTAACAAAAAACCCATAAATATTCACCAATTAATTATATTTTATTTTCCAAAAAATACACGAACAATCGAAAAATTAGTAATTAACACAAATTATTAACAGAGTTCATGACTTTATGTGACGTTAATCTCGAGTGATTACATTTCTGACATTTGCTTTTTTAACATTTTAATTTTCTATATTAAAGTCAATGTTCAGAATATCGCTAGGAAGTAACTGGGCGATTACCTTCTATCTCACGCGTTAAGACTCTAAACAGAACTTAAATAATTTTAGACGGTTTTATAATAAATTATATTTTATTTTAAAGATAAAAATAATAAATAATTTGAAATTACGTAATTTATAAATAAAAAAATTAAATTTGTGTTTTCAAATTTATAATAAATAATTTTATATTATTTAGACACAATCTTACAATTAACATATTTTGTTTTCAATTTTTATGAAATTTAAATTGATTTTCAAAAAAAAACGAGAACACCTAGGCAACTAATACAAATAATATATTTTTAATTTACCTAAATAACTTACTTTATTTTATAAATTATTTAAATAACCTACTTATAAAAAATTACTTATATAACCTACTTTTTTTTCCTCTATCTCTAATTACCAAAATACCCATTTATAGAAAAAATTACCATTTTTAGGTTAAAATAAATAGATAATTTGGAAATATATAATTAATCTCAAGCCAAAATATATATTTTAGGATTACATAATTGAAATTTTTGTTTTGGTCAAATTTTTGTAAGTCTGGTGAAATCTGGCAGACTTGCAAAATTCTAACAGACTTCCTGTAAGTCTGCCAAAATATGGCAGACTTGCACGAAGTCTGCCAAAAATCTTGTAGATTTCCTGCAAGTCTGCCAAAATCTGGCAAACTTCCTGCAAATCAACCAAAAATCTGGCAGACTTCCTGCAAATCTGCCAAAAATCTGGCAAACTTCCTACAACTCTCAGAAAATCTGGCAGACTTCCTGCAAGTCTACCAAAAATCTGGCAAATTTGTTGCAATTCTGCCAAAATCTAGCAGACTCTTGCAAGTCTACCAAAAACCTGGTAGATTTACTTCCTACAAGTCTGCAAAAATCTGGCAGACTTCCTGCAAGTCTCCCAAAAATCTGACAGATTTCGTGCAAGTATGCCAAAAATCTGGCAGACATCTTGCAAGTCTGCCAAAAATCTTGCAGACTTTCTTCAAGTCTGCCAAAAATTTAGTAGACTTCCTGCAAGTGTGCCAAAAATCTGGCAGACTTCCTACAAGTCTACCGAAAATCTGGCAGACTTCCTCCAAGTCTACCAAAAATCTGGCAGATTTCCTGCAAGTCTACCAAAAATCTGGCAGACTTCCTCTAAGTCAGCCAAAAATCTGGCAAATTTCATGCATGTCTGTCAAAATTTGGCAGACTTCCTGCAAATCTACCAAAAATCTAGCAGACTTTCTGCAAGTCTGCCAAAAATCTGGCAGACATCCTGCAAGTCTACCAAAAATCTAACAGATTTTGTGCAAGTCTACCAAAATATGGCAGATTTCCTGCAAATCTACCAAATTTTTGGCACATTTCCTACAAGTGTGCGAATTTTTGGCACACTTCCTACAAATCTAGAAACAATTTTTCGCAGAAATTTTTTGTTTAGGCATAGATCAATCGATTTGATACAAGATCGATCGATCTTTGCCGCTCGAATAAATTTGTTTTTCGTAAGCACATATCGATCGGTCTGTGCAGAGACCGATCGAGCTTCCTTTTTAGAAATTTTTTTGGCTTTCATCTGTGAAACACATATAGATTGCTCCATAGTTTTTTTGTCAACAATAAATATCAATATGGACCACAAAGGCCGGTTTATTAACGTAATTCCTACGATCGCTCCATAGTTAAAAAGTTAAATATACATATGCTGATTTTATCCAAAATAAGAGGTAAGATTACTTAACAAAAGTGAAATGTTATGAATGGTTACGGCTACGTTAGAGTAATGATACGACTACGTTAGAGTATGATACTAGTATTCAAGTCACATATACACATTGAATAATTTTAATACTATGAAATTAATGTAAAAGTCGTTTGGTTTAGTTTAGACACAATCAGATAAATTTACACTTGCTTTGAATTAAAGTGTATTTGTGTCTGAAAAAAACATAAAGAGGAAGAAAACCTTAGAACAATTTTTTACTTCATTGAATATAAATTAAAAAGTAATGGGCAATATAAATATTTTTAGAAAAATAAATTATCTAAGTAATTTAAAAATAAAAATGTTATCTTAATAATTTATAAAATAAAATAGTTTATATTAGTCAATTTTTTCTACTTTTTTTTACATATTGAGTCCCAAAATAAAGGAATTCAAGCTGTATAATTTTGTCTATCAATCAAGTTGGTTTAAAACAATAAAATAACCCCAAATCATATGATTAGCGCAATAATTTAAACAAAAAAGAACAATTAACCTCTAATTCTGCAATTAATCAAATCAGAATTCGGTGGCCACCGCCTCTATATATCCAACCTCTAACGATCCACAACGTCCTCATCACTACACGTAGAAAGAGAGAAACACCAAACCGTCATAGACAAAACTAAGAACTAAATTCATTTTTGTCTTCTATATCTGCCATGGAAGCCAAGAAATCCAATAAGATCAGAGAGATCGTTAAGCTTCAACAATTCATTAGGAAATGGCGAAAACAAGCAAATGCATCAAAAGCAGCCAACAACAACAATGAAGACAACAATAGCAATGGTGGAGGAAGCAAGGGCATCAAGTTTCTAAAGAGGGCACTCTCATTTACAGATGTAACAGCTGTGCCTAAAGGGTGTCTAGTTGTCTCGGTCGGGTTAGAGAAGAAGAGGTACACAATACCAACAGAGTACCTTAGCCACCAAGCTTTCAGTGTACTTCTGCGTGAGGCAGAAGAAGAGTTTGGGTTTCAACAAGCCGGTGTTTTGAGGATTCCATGCGAAGTTTCTGATTTCGAGAGCATGTTGAAGATAATTGAAGAGAAGAACAAAGGGTACCTGGAGATGTCAACAACAACTAAGCAGGAGTGTAAGTTCAATGCATCATCAGATGATAAGACAAGTTACCGGCATCCATCAGATTGTCCTCGAACTCCTGCACACCAACCTCAAAGCCAAATATGCAGATAGATTTTTACATTGCCTGCTTCTGTATGTTTTTCTACTTTCTTCTCTTTTGTTTATTTGAACCATTCTGCCAATTTCCATGTTCCCACTTTTTCTTTGGGGATTTGGATCTGTGTGCTTCATATTTCAGAGGAGAGATTTTGAATAATGGCATGTATAAACGGATCATTGAACAAAAATGAGGACGTTTATTCCTTGATACTCATTGCTTTTTCCTGCTCTGCAATTACCTCTGAATGATGAACACTTAGAATAACTCTTTGCTCTACCAGGTTCAGACCAGTCCATTGATATAATTATATATTCCTGATGACACATGCAGTAGCTTCTTTGTACTGAGTAAAGTAAATCAAGTAAAAACAATATTGTAACTTTCCATATACAAAAGTTTGACAAATTGTGTACTTAGTCTTCTGTATCTGCAACACAAGTCAGTAGCAATGTATCATGTCTGCAAGATAATTATGACACAACTATCCCTTTATAACTCAAATTCTTAATGTAACCAAAGATGATATTAGTCTTGAATATCATACAAGTTGATCTAAAATATCACCAGATAGAACCCAATGAAACTAGAAAAGAATGAAAGGAAAGAATCCAAATATGTTATGCTGATTCAGAGAAAAAGTAAAGGAATGGTTCATGTTTTTATTTGCGCTCTTTCAGGAACATCCATGTGAACTCAAGTTGAAGTTATGTTAAGAGTAATCAAAGAAAACAACAATAGAATAATGATGTAATAATAACAATAATCACGGAATTGTACTTTTAATCAGCAAGTGGAATGTGGTTATTAAACTATTCAAAGGCAAAAAGTACGGAAACAAAACCTCTAACAAGCATACTTAATAATATAATAATCTAATAGCAAAGTCAAGAATATTCTGATGTAAATTAAATAGCTCCATTATTGTGATCACATGCATATACGTTCATCTTAAGAGAGTACGGCAAATCAAAAAGACTGATTAGACCATCTCTTAAAACAAAACATGATTCAGAAAACGAGTTAAAGATGTTCATGAAATAACATGTTGGTACTCTGCCATATAATCAATGAAGGTCAAAGTCAAAACATAAAATTGAGATCCTATAAATCGGAAAATGCCACATGACATCAAAACTTGAGAATCAGGACCATGTAAACTAATCTCCTAATACATGTGCAGTAATCTGCTAAACCTGATATGAAGAATAAAGAAAAAGAAACTTGGATAATTAGTTGCAGAGGCTATAAAGACAGCAAGATCCAGCATCAGATAAACCAGAACAACCATATGCATTGGAATCATAAAAATCGTTGGAGTGTAAAACCATGACTCATAATTTTCAGCTTTAATGATGATGTTCAATAAGCTAAGCAACATAAGATTCCCTTTTTTCTCAAGGCAACAATCAATGAACGCAGTAATGAATATAAATATCAACTTGAGACACATTGCAGACAGAAAATCAATGAGTAAAGTTTCGAAAGTCAGCTTCACACATGAACACAAATATTTGTGAAGAAGCCAATGTAATCACTAGTCTGATTAATGTTACAATGTGCTTACACATACAACCAACAATTATATATGTATATAACAATTGGAAAAGAAGAAAAAACCTGAAACTCAAATGGGTCCTTGAAGAAGAGTGTTGATACTTGATACCACAAAGAAGCTTAGAACATAACATTATCACCATCTTCTGAATTAGGAAATGTGACACATTTGAACACTTTACACTTTTTACACAACACAAATCCAACCTGTTACAACATTATTCAAGTTCACAAAATCAGAGAACCATTCCATGGCTTGTCACTGTCTCAGACATAAGAACAGCTTCTCCTAATGACTGACAAATTTGTTGACCTAATTAAAATTATGAATACTTACAGCTTTACAAGATGGACATCGACGATAAATTCTCTTGTTTTCAGATTTCACATTTGTTTTCTGTCCTTTACAGAAATCACAGAGACACCATCCTTTCCCGTTGCAGTCTTCACACAAAATCAAAGCTTCACTGTCACCCTTCAAGAAATCATGAATCCTCAATCAATTTTTGTAATCCGTTTTCGATTTCATCGATGTTGAATGTCCAAAATTGTTATCACTTTGGTAGTTAGTACCTGCGACAATCGCTCGAGCTGTTGTTCATGTTGCTGAAGTGGAACACAACGAGAGAGCTTGAAGAGACGTCGACGTGACGGTGAAGAAGCCAACGACGGCGATGATAATGGCAGTAGCCGTAAATAAGACGAATTCGGAGGCTGTAACGTTATCCAAGTCGTCATTTTGCTTTCTTCTCCATCCAAACTTTCGTGATTGTCAAATTCTATGTTACACTAACTAATGGGCCGTTAATGGATTCAGTTAAGGCCCATTAATTGGATAAAACATGATCTCAATGAGAAGTAGATTGTTCCTATCCGGTCCGAAACTAGATGGGAAAATATGTTTATTCAATCAGTTCAACCAAACTGGTATATAAATTTATGAGATATAAATTTATCGAATTCATAATTATGTTTGGCTTGTCCAAAAAAAAATATGAGACCTATGATGTAAAGTTTTTCAAAATAATTACGATATTTTATAAATTTCATTTATTTTATGAGTTGCGTTATCCTAATTAGTAATATAATCACATTTTTATGGATTTTAAAAGTATAAAAAATATTTAGTAATTATTTTTTGCTTTTAAGAAAAATGCAATATAGAAATGATGGCTTATTGATAATAAACTTCGAGTTCTATGTGGAACTTTATCAAAATAGATTTAAAAACCTATTGAAATGTTAAGATATTTTCTTATAAAAGAGATTCAAAGATTATTATCTCAACTCATAATTTGTTTATTGTAGACTATTAGCAATCCTAGTTTTGCTTGACTATATTGAAAATTTTTGAAAGCTAAATTGATGAAAATTTGTTTACGTGCAAATATAATACACAAAAATATTGAGTGGACTGATTATCTTTTGCTATCTATTTTTTGGTTTTGTTTTTGTCAGACTGTTTTGTATATCATAAAAACTGAAAATGGTATAAAATCTTTTAACTGAAAATGATAATGAAATGAACTATGGGTGTAATTGGTAAAAATAGTTTATTTATGGTTTTTGCTGTATAATTTAGTAGGTTGTAAGTTTTAGAAAATTTTGGTATCCACCACATAATATTACTAGAGAGATTTGGATGATTAAGTTAGAAATGAAATCTTGTGGATTGTCGCCAGATAACAACAAAAATTATCGCAAAGTTTTTTTTGGGTTAGATCTAGATTTGGTTCTTTAAATCCGAATACAATACCCAAGATTAACTATGATTGTGTAATTTTTACATATTATCATAGTCTATTATCATACCAGTTCTTTCAAAGAGTACAACTTGACCTATTTGGTAACTTAGTCAAATACTAATTGAAGAATGATGAAAACAGTAAATGTAAATGTTTTGTTTTTGGTAAAATTCTTATCTAATATATATTCCCTCCCTTATGGAATGGAGGGAGTAGTATTTTATAATTTGCAAAAGTGATATAGTTTTTCTTTTCTATCTTATAATTAGTATCAAATTATTGAATGGCGTTAGTAATAATATTTACAATGTCGTCGATGCTCTCTCTCTTCACAAACCATTGAATGTGTTAGGTAGAAGTGGCGGTTGGTATGGATCCTTTCAATTGGGCCCGAATTTTTTGCCCCTCTCGTGAGCCAAAATCAATCTCTCTTTTTATCCTCTAGCATAGTAAATTGTTCTCTCCTTATGTGTATTTGGGCTCCTAAGTGTGGGCTTCTAACAATCTTTTGTTTCTCTTTTTGCATTTATATAGTAAATCTTTTTTTTTAAAAAGGATCAATTGCTTTAAGGGCTCTCCATTGCAGAATTTTAAGCATAACTACTCCTCTAATTTTCAGGTAAATTTTTTAATTTATTTAAAAAATTTAAACTAGGATCCGACTGTATTTTGTGCCCTAAACTCATTACCCAGTTTCTATTCGGGTTGATTTCATTTAACCAGAATCAAACCGGTCAGATCAAAAACCCTAACCAACAAATCCCTCAACCGCACATCCCAACTGTCCCCACCATCCCACTTACCCACAACTCTTCCTCACTTTGAATAAAATCAGAAAATGGACAAACCCCTCAAAATTTCTCTCTCGAATCCATCTCTCTCGAATCTCTCCCTCTACAATATGCCTAGAACGAAGAACGCGGCAAGAAAGATGGGATGTGGTCCTAGGATCATTGTTCAAACAAAGTCGGTTCGACTAGAAAAAGATGATACAGAAGTAGAAGAAGAGGTAGAAGAAGAATTGGAAGGAGTAGAAAATTGGAAGGAAAAGGACAAGCAACAGAGGAAGGAAGAAGCGGAAGAAGAAGAGGAAGAAGAAGAAGAAGCAGAAAAAGAAGAGGAAGAGGAAGAAGAAGCAGAAGAAGAATAGGAAGAAGAAGAAGAAGCAGAAAAAAAAGAGGAAGAGGAAGAAGAAGCGGAAGAAGAAGAGGAAGAGAAAGAGGAAGTAGAAGCGGAAGAAGAAGAGGAAGAGAAAGAGGAAGAGAAAGAGGAAGAAGAAGCGGAAGAAGAAGAGGAAGAAGAAGCGGAAGAAGAAGAGGAAGAAGAAGCGGAGGAAACGCGGCTAACACATGACTCCACTCAAGAAGAAGAAGAAACACGGCCAACAAAAGAACCAGAAACGGTAATACTTGAATCCTTTTGTATTTCAATTTGGCTCTATTTGGAAATTTGTTGGGATCCGTTGAACCTGTTAGGAAATCTGGTCAGATATTGTTAATATTTTGGTGATATATCAGTTGATTATATTGAAGTTGTAAGTAGAATATTTAACTGATGGTTTTGCAATTTGATTAGGTCCCGACTATTTGTGGTGATATTTGCAATCTGATTAGGTCCGGATTAACTGATGGCTTTGCAAGTTGTAAGTAGATTGAAGTTGTAAGTAGATAATTTGTAAGTAGTATCAATTATACAGATTTGATTAATTATGAGATGTGTAAGTTTTTTTACAGAATTGTGGTTGTTTAATGTGGGATTCGGAAGATGATGAAACGAAAGTAATACCACCGATCGAAATATATCTTCCAAAGACGGACTACACAAAGACGACTAAAATCGCAACAAAGTGTTACATTTCGAAGACGGTTGGAAACATTGAGAAGATGCTTGATAACCATGAGATGGAGTGGTTCACAGAGCATCCTTAATTCTTGCATTTTTTTCATATGCCTAGAGACCCAAACCACCGTTTGATGGGAATGTGGATGCTTCTATTACGTTTGGTAAAAACCAAGAAGGAGAAAGAAGCATGGTTTGTTGTTAACGGTGTGTCGATCCGTTCTTTGAGAGAGCATGCTTTGCTGTCTGGTCTCCATTGTTATGAGTTTCCAAAAAACTATAAAGAGATTGGGGACTTCAAGTTCGTGGAAAAGCACTTCAAGAAAGCCAAAGTGACATAGGAAGCTATCGAGAAGAAGTTTGTGAGTATGAGGACGTACTCAAGGGACAAGCTGAAAATGGCAATTCTTTATTTCCTCTCTTCCATTTTGAAGGGCAATGCAAAAATAGGAACTCATGCAACCGCTGTTGACCCACTTATAAGGTGGAGTGTATTCAATCCTGAAGAGTGTGTTACATTCCCGTGGGGTAGATTGTCTTTCTATGACAATCTAGAAGAAATACAGCGGATGATGGGACTATTTATCCCTTTTCTCACCCTGACACAAATGTGCACAAATATATAAAACTGACACAAAGTGACATAAAATATATCAAATTGACACAAATTGACACAAATACAAAAATATATAAGACCTACATGTATGGATGTGAGGTCAAATATATAAGACCAAGTAAAGTGAGATTGTCCGTTTGGTTTGATGTGAAGATTAATTTGTTACCAAAATTGCATAATGGGCTGGATTCCTAATGGGCCATATACGAACATACGATTGGATTGAGGAAGATAATATTATATGATCATATGAATATGGATTGCATTAGACATTGCATATTATACGAACATAATATTATACAAACAGCAACACCTATATTATACAAACATCAACGTCAATATTATACGAACATAACAACATAATAATATACGAACATAACAACACAATATTATACGAACATCTACACCATAATTATACAAACATCAACGGCCAATATTATACAAACATCAACATTAATATTATATGAATATAACAACCCAATTATTATACGAACATCAACACCAATATCATAGAAACATCAACACCAACGTCACCGACACAATTCCATGCAACCGACGTCACCGACACAACTCCATGCAACCAACATCACCAACACAACTCTATGCCTATGGTCCCATGTTGCTACTATTAAAACACTCCTCCAAATTTAGACTGGGTACTAACCTGTTACTCGTTCTACGACGCTCACTGACCGATGGAAATTGGTTTTCTTGAAGTCGTCCTTTCTTTTTCTTGATTGGTGGCGGTGAGACGCACTTTGCTAAAACTTCATCCGGAATCTTTAACCATCGAGACATATGTGGGACCGGAAATATCGTTCGACTATACGCCAAAGTCCATTGACCAAGATGATAGTACTCTGAGCATAACTCATGTATATGTAGGTCGTCTTGCTTGTACGGACTACAATTGTACATGAAATAGGCAGCTATTGCATGGATACAAGGGTACTTGTCAAGATTAAAACACTTGCAATCACAGGTATTGTCCCTTAAATTCACAAGGTAACCCTTTCCATCAGCTCCAAGGACATTGTAATGTTGCATGTACAAATTGAGCTCATTAACGGTTAAGTGTTTTGCCTCAACGTATCTACCATGTATTATATTCTCCATATAAAGAACTAACTTTCGTCTGTTCAATGTTCCAATGTAGTTGTGATGTGTGTTAAACCACTCCCCCATTTTGCCAATGACAGTATCAAGCAAGAGTAGTAACGAATACTTCTTCGCCTCTCTGAAAACATTATTTAATGATTCTGCATTATTCGTCGTTGCTATGTTGTACCTTGTTCCGGGAAAGTAACAACGAGCCCACTTTTCCAAGTCAACACTTTCATCCAAATATATTGCAACTTTAGGATACCTATCTTTAAATTCTATGTACTCTGACAAAAAGTTCTCCTTAGTATAAATTTGAGCCAACTGCCTGAATTTCACCGCAATAAGATCTTTGTGCACATTAGGAGCATTTGTTATCACGTTTTGGGATAAATGATAGATACAATATCCATGCCATGCACATGGGTAAACCTCTCCAACTGTCTTGATGAGGCTAGGATTTCTGTCACTAAGAAAAACCAACTTCGAATCATCTGGTATGACAGTTTTAAGAGTGGTGAAAAATCAATTCCATCTTAAATCATTCTCACCGTCAACAACACTAAAAGCGATCGGGTAATGATGCAGATTTGGATCATGAGCAGCGACAATAATTAGACAACCCTTATATACGGTTTTTATGAAAGTTGCATCCACACTAATCACTTTCCTCATGTTACTAATCCCCTCAACACAAGCTCCCAGTGCAATGAATAAATACTTGAATCGATTCTCGTCATCCAAACCAAGTGTGTTACAGTGTTAATATTTGCTATCTTCAACATATACAAATACGAAGGCAACATCTTATAACTATCTTCCGGACAGCCACGCACAGCATCAGCGACTTTATTTTTCCCTCTCAAAGCCGTTCTGTATGACACCTTCAGTCCCAGCCTTACTTGTACCAAATTAATAAGAGACTTAGTAGGAGGTATGTCAAATTAACCTGGGTAATCTTGTCTCACTAAAGATGAAACGACATCTGAAACTCCTCTCCTTCCAATATATGAGGTACTAGCTGCAACCCTAGAGCAAGAATGAGTTTTCCGATAAATTTTTACTGACCAACTACCTTTACTTTTTTCTGGTCGTGCCACTTGGAGGTACCACTTACAACCTCGTTGACGACATCTTACAACATACTTCCAAGAATCGGAATTCAACACATCATACTCAAAACATTTGATAAGTGAAGCTCTTAGCACTACTTCTTTAACTTGATCTTTACAAACACATTCTTGGTTTAGTTGAAGACTAATGCCATCTTCCCACTCCTCTACAAATTGAGTATCTTCCTCTTCTCTATCAGAATGATTACAACCATCACCATCATCAAAAATATAACCTCCATCTTCCACACACTGATTCAATGCCATTTCGTCACTAGCAATATTCATACATTCTTCAACATCATCATTCTGATGATCCTTTTCTTCCTTGTGAATAACAATTGCTTTGCTCGTTGCACCAATAACTACCTCAGAATTATTCTTTTTTCCTACCAAACTACTTGGCTCTACTCTTATATCCTCCTCCTCATCGACACTCTTATCTACTTCCACATGCAAAACACTCCTTAAGTGACCCACATCCATGCTACATAAAAAAGTCTTAACATCCTCATCATCATAGATATATAATTGCTTTATTGAATCAACTGCCAACGGAATGTAACTTAATTTGATCTTCGTTTCTATATCCATACGAAGCTTCTTGCGAATCCTTCCTTCTAAAACCAAGTAA
>OVBA01008335.1:0-12717 GCA_900406435.1 Lepidium aucheri
TAAGTAAAACATACCTTGTTGGACCGAATGAAAGGCCAAGCCTTGTTGGTTTCTTACAACTCAAGTCTTGACAGTTCTTGATTGTCTTTCTCAGCTTCTTGAATGTTTGGAAGATCTTGAATGTCTTGGTCTTGAGCTTGGTCTGAGTCCCTTGCCTTCTTCTTCGCACTTCTTGAAAATACTTCAATGTGACTCTTATCGATTTTGGTGCGATTTGTTGTAGAAGCTTCCTCTTCTTTGCTTAGCACTTCAACCACTGTTTCTCCAAGTTGCTCCCTTAGCTTGCGTGCTCTAGCTCTAGTCATTGGTCTGTTTTGTTCCATTGGCTTGATGCCCTCATCAGTCTTCTAAAGAAGTATGGAGTTCATCACAAAGTGGCTACACCTTATCATCCTCAGACAAGTGGACATGTTGAAGTTTCAAACCAAGAGATCAAGAGCATTGTAGAAAAAACTGTTTGTTCGATGAGGAAGAATTAGTCTTCGAAACTCGATGAAGCTCTTTGGACATATAGGACAGCTTACAAGACTCCTTTGGGTACAAACCCATTTCATTTGGGGTATGGGAAGTCTTGTCACCTTCCAGTTGAGCTCGAGTACACGGCAAATTGGGCTATAAAGCATTTGAACTCTTATATCAAGCCGGTAGCCAAACGAAGGATCTTGCAGCTACATGAGTTAGAAGAGATCAGACACTTGGCCTATAACAATACGAGGATCTACAAAGAAAGGACTAAGACAACACATGATAAGCGTATCCTTCATAGAAGATTTGCTCCTAATGATTTAGTTCTTTTGTTTAATTCTCGTTTGAAACTTTTTCCTAGAAAGCTTAGGTCAAGTTGGTCAGGAACTTTCACCATCAAGGAAGTGCACCCCTATGGAGCTGTAGTATTGTTCGATGGAAAGGGAAATGAATTTGTTGTGAATGGCCAACATTTGAGGCATTACTTTGCCGATATAGACATAGGAACAAAAACTTGCATTCCCTTGACTAATGTTTCACTGAACTAAGAACCTTTAAGTCAAGCTAATAACTTTATAAAAGCACTGAGTGGGAGGCAACCCACTAGTAAGCTTTCAGATTTCATTTTGCATTCTTTTTTTCTTGTTTTTGCTGTTTTGTTTTGTTTTGTTTCAGGAACTCGAGAAGCGATCGATCGATCAGTCAAACGATCGACTGATCTTGGATAGCAAACGGGTGTGCGTGCGATTGAACGATCAACCAATACCATCAGATTGATAGATCAGTGATTCCATGCTTCATACGCTCAATTAGTAGATCGATCCTGGATGGATCTACAGCTCGCTTAAACCCTGATCGATCGCTCATCGGCGGAGATCAATCGATCATGGGTACAGGTTCACCGTTTTCATTCCCTTACTTCAATACTCCTGATTTTGTTATATTTATGCGAGACATTCTTTTTCACTCTTGTTCTCACACTGAGACGGTGTGAAATAAGTCTGGGGGAGGATGCCCGTTGTTACTAATGCACTTTTTGATTACTTGTTGTCTTTTGATATCTAAAAACCAATTGCTTAGAACTATGATTTTTGAGGATTGTTGCATGTCATGAACTAAGTGTCATCAATGTTTGTGTGTCAGAGATCAATTGACTATTGGAAAACCCACTCCAGAGGCTTGACACTACTTCAGTACCACCCATATCTATGACAGTTTTCAAGGGATCTTGTGTCGGCTTCACCCTAACTTGACTTAATTTTCTCGTCAAGGGGATTGGTATGCATCGGATAGGTGCTGATAGATTTATCTGTGTGAGTATGGTTCTCCTCTCTTAATTAGCCTCGAGTGTTTATATTCTAAAGTAACTATAAAACAAAGTTGAAGTAACGTTAAATTTTGCTAAGGATCAAACAATTGGGTCCAATGAAGCCACTCTTTACCTTCATTCTTTGAGTTGCTAAAGAACAACCCAATAAAAAAAATAAAATGATACCCCATGTAAGTAAGGATATATCTGGTTGGACAACCAATAAAAAAATAAAATGAATACCCTAGGTAAGTAGGGAGAAATTGGCTGTGCAGCTGATGAAAATAAAATAAAATGATACCCTAGGTAATTAGGGAAAAATTGGCTGCAAGGTGAATAAAAAGAGTAGAAAGGAACCATAGGAAGATAGTCTTTGTGTTCAGATTATGGCTGGAAAAGAATCCACGTGTCCTTTAATCGATATTCCCTTGATGAGATCGCACTTAGAAGCTTTAGGAAGTCGATATGGTGAACTTGGATTACTTGCTTGGATAATGCAGTTCCACTTGGGTAATTGTCAAAGTTTGGGGGAAGTACAAGGTGGTCTCGATCCTGATAGGTAAGTGTTGTGTGGTTTACTATGTGATTGATATGCAGTGCCCTGATGATGAATGAATTATTTGGAGTGGAATATTTCTTTCGATCTTTTCTTTCTTTGCTTGAGGACAAGCAAGAAGCTAAGTCTAGGGGAATTGATATACCTCATTTTTAAAGGTTTTAAGCTCATTAATTTTGATATGTCTGGATTTTAACGCTTTTTAGGACCACTCTTAGAGTCATTTTCCATCCATATCATAGCATTTGCATCATTCTAGAGTCCTTTTACGTTCATTTTCATATTTTGCACTTGCATACCATACATTCTACGTATGGAGTGGATTTAGGTATCTTAAGGAGCATTTCGCAGTCAAATGGATGCATGGAACGGATCAGGAAAACTTAGGAAGATTTGGATGAACAAAGGAGCGGAAAACTCATAGCTCAGAGCCCCCTCAAACCTCAGCCTCGCACCATCAGGAGCAAGGATCGACCGAAGAACCCTACCTCGCACAAACACCTTGTGTGAAGGTCCGAAGGATGACACACAAACCTCACCTGTCTGAAGAAGGAACCTACCTCGTGACCAAGCCTCATTCTTCCACTTTGAGGACCGCCTCAAAATGACACTTCTTGACCATTTTGAGGCGGTTTGACTAAGGGACTAGGTTTATGTTTGTTTAGGCTATAAATAGACCCTTGAGCCGTAAAACTTGGGATCTGATTTTCATATTTTTTATGCAAAAGTTTTTAGATTCTCTCTAAGTTTGTAGAACTCGAATCCGTATGAATGTGGAAGTTAATTTAATGTTGATTTGATTTTTATTTTGTCTTCTATTTACTGATCTTGCTTTAGCTATTAGATTGTCGTTCTTTACTTTCCATGCTGATTACTTCTTCATCAAGGTTTGAGCTCTCACCCGCCATGAGTGAGTAGATCAACCTTGGGAAAGGAGGAAATGAGGTAGATCGATGTGAATATTTGTAGATCTAGGTTGCTTCCTGTTAGATTAGACAAGATCTTACTAGGTCTAGTGGTCTTAATGCCGATCTCATTCTGGCCACTTGAACTCGGATCAGTTTCTCTGCGGCAGACTTGGGTTCACCGAGGTGTCGATCTTAGCTAGATGTAGAGTAATCTTCAGTTGGGGCAATAGATTGGATTCCTTGTGAGATTACTAGTTTTTAGAGGGTCTGATCTTCATGCTCACCTGATCGAATTTCCACTACTAGGGTAGGCACGGAGTTTCCTCGGGTGAAGGTTCATGATCGCGATAGCAACTTGATCGAACCATGATCCCCTCGCTTTGGGTCAATTCCCGTTTTGGTTGTTAAGAAACCAAGTCCCTCCATGGCTTAGCATCGATCGCCAACCTCTCTCCGCCTTGCCCATTTACTTATTTGCAGATTTATTGTTTAGATCTTATTTCTCTTTTTCATGCTCTATTTTTGGATTTCTTTTTGTATTATTGTCCTAGCTATTTTGTATTATTGTCATGCTTTAGGTTGGTAGATTGTGACATAATTTTTACTCACCATTTGAGCTTGGACTAGATAGATTGATTAGTCCTAGTTGCCTGTAATCATTACGAGTATTGGTTCGACATGTACCCCTCATCCACCACTCCATCTTACCACAATGATTTGATAGAAAGAAACGACAAAAACCTTTTTATCAAATTGGTGCCGTTGGTAAATCGGAATTGCTTGACTTCTATTAGGAAATTTCTCTATTTAGGATCAAGTTCACCTTTATTTTGTGTTAAATCATTTGCTTGTACTTCAGAACTTGGATCTTTAACGACCAAGTTCATATCCTGCTGATAATTGTTTTTGCTGCATTTGCAGGCCTCGCAAGTACTCCTTGAAATCAGAGTCTATTGATGTGTGTGATTTTTGATGGTTTTAGAGTCTTGTTTTAGGTACTTTTGCATCCGTCTAGATAGATTTTCCGCTTTCTTAGTTCATTTTAGGTTTGTTTTGCTTTCTTTGCATTTGCATTTGGAGTTCGGAGTTTATTCTAGGAAAAGGAGCAAAAAGGAGTCAAAACTGGAGCTAAGGATAATTGGATCAGCTTTTGGGCAAAAAAGATCGTGCAAACTCGGATTGCTACCTCGTGGATCGCATGGCGAGGAACGCTCGGAATGTTCAAGAAAAGATTCCTCCGTCTCTAGCCTAAACCCATCTGTCGCGAGGAAAGAAGAATCTATTATAATCGGACCATTCACTCAGTCTCAACCCCCGAGGACAAAGAAAAGAATCACTCCTCGATGTCCAAGCTCACGCAAGGACTCCGAGGGCAAGATTCCTGCTTGACTGACTTAGGTCGGTTTGACCATTAGGGTTATGCAAATGACCCTATAAATACCCTCTAATCACCCTCTTAACATTTTTATCTGATGTTTAGCTGAAAAACTCTTTCTACTTTTATTGTTGCTTTCATTTATGCTTGTTTAAGGTACTTTTTTATGTTTATGCAATTAAGTAAATGAATTAAGTTGATCTTCATCTTTACTTTCTGCTATTCCATTTTATGTTCTTTATGTTTATGCAAGCTAGATCTACCGTATTCCTCCGCACTCAATCCATGACGCGTGAGTAGATCCACTGGATCTCGAGGATAGGGCGATCGAAGGTGGATCCGTTGATCCCCTTGCCGTTCTAGGCATGATCTGAATTCTGATCACATCTCACATGGCTAAGCTTAATGTTGATCTCTCCCTGATCAAGAGAGATCTGATTTGGGCTGTGACCTAAGGCTAGAGCCGGTGGAATCGAAGACCAAGTGCCATGTGAGTAATGGTTTGATCCACCGAAGAGAGATCTAGCATGTGGATCGACTATTGGACGAGTTGGGGTAAGCTTAATGCTTTTGGGTTGGTGTGATCGTGGCTAGCACTGTAATGGATCACCCGATCCAATTAGGGGTCTTCACCGTGAGAACGGGTTGATCTAGCCTTGTCCTGGTCTAGGGATCACTCAATAGAGTGCAGCAAGTTGGGATCGGCGAGTTTACCGTTAATCAAACCCTCCATATCCTTTAGATCTATGCTTTAAATCTTGTTTCTATCATTTGCAATTATTATACTCTGTTTTAAGTCATTTCTCTGTTTTGAACTTTTAAATTTTGTTCCTATTTTGTCTTTTAGCTTAATTTGTCCTATTGTCTAGTTTGAGAGCTTGCTTGATATCATAGTCTATCTTTGTGATTGATTGATAGGTTGCCTGAACTAGGATTAGGTATTAGATAGGTTGCTTGCAAACATCTCTGAGTATTTGGTTCGACAATCCCATCTACTTACCACTATGCTCAATTGATTTGATCTAAGGACACACAAAAAGCCTTTTGTCAAATTGGCACCGTTGCCAAATCAGATTTGTTTGTTCCAATCTATAGTTTACTTGTCTTAGGATCAGATTTTGTGTTACTTTTCTTTGCTTCAATCAGCTTGGATCTATAAAGACCAAGCTCATATCCTATTGCTGAATTGTTGTTTCTGTCCTTGCAGGCCTTGCAGGTACTCCTCGACAGCAGGACGCGAGGGCACCACAAACAACCTACGCTCGGCAACTGTACTCGCTGTCAATCACTGAGTTCAGGGAACTTCAAACTTCCCGTTCCTTGTCGTCACTATGGCGTCTTCATCAGTAGACAAGTACACTGATCAGGACAACTCCGACGTTCCTGAGGAGACCCCACCACGGATGATAGGCACATCGGATGAACCAAAAACGCCCTATCCGCGGTACATAATAACTCCACCACCTGTCCCGAACCAGACTTTTGAGATCAAGGGTAGCCTCGTTTCAATGGTCCAACGCGTCAAATTTCATGGCCTACAATGCCAAGACCCGCTTGAGCACCTTGATAAGTTTGAGAGGTTGTGTGGAACCACCCAAATAGACGGATTGAGTAATGATGCACTCCGACTACGGCTGTTTCCGTTTACTCTCGCGGAGCAAGCTCTAAACTGGAAGAAACACCTACCTCCCGGTCAGATCACGTCTTGTGTTGAGTGCAAGAAGGTATTCTTGAACAAATTTTACTCACCTTCACGCACAGCTAAACTAAGTACAACAATCTTTCACTTCACTCAAAAGCGTTCGGAGAGTTTTCCGCAGGCATGTGAAAGATTTAAAGATTATGTTGCCCAATGTCCGCATCACGGATACACAACTGAGTCCCTACTCAGCACTTTCTACCAAGGGATCAGGTCAAGGTATCAGACGCTACTAGACACAGCGAGTAATGGAAATTTCATGCACAAGGACATCACTGCTGGATGGGAACTCATTGCAAACCTCGCTCAGGCTCAAGAACAGTATAATGACGGTGATACAAATGGTGGAGCCTATTCTTCTGAATCAGCCACACCAAGCAAGGCTGAAATCCGTATAATGAATGCCAAGATGGACCGTTTGCTGCGGAATAAACCAACACCCGTACCTGCCGAGGACGCGATGCAAGTGGAAGAGGTCAGTGTGCTTGAACAAACCACCACTCCAGCTATCTCACAACCAGCCATATTGGATATGTTGCAAGCGATATTGCATGGGCAACAGAGTGGGGCTGGCAAGCTCACAGAAAACTTTGCTACGCTCCATAAACAATATACTGATCTGCATGGTATGATTGGAGACATAAATACCAGATTGCAACGGGTAGAACAGAATCAAGCCACACCGCTGCCTCCCCAATTCTAAACACGCACTTCGTTTGTCCACCTCACTTCAACCACGAGGGATCAAAAAGCTTTACTGCAATACACTCGTCATAGAGGGTGAGTTGTACCAACACTATGGTTGCTAATACTGGGGACAGTATGATTAAAGAAGGGAGAGGTGATTCTCGAACATAGATGACTGATCAGCTCAAGTCACCCTCAGTCCTTGGCGGTTTGCCTTGCAGCACGGGTGAACGAGGACTGAATGTTCTAAACCTTGCCGTCACCATACCTGAGGCAACACAGCGAGCCAAACCTTTAGCTCAGATACTCACGAAAGTAACCCACTTCCACTCATTTGTCCTAATCTACTTTTTTCGAAGAGCCATAAAAAGCGCATTGCTGATAAGTACAAGACTCAACTCTTCAAGAAGCTTAAAGACATCAAGTTTCCAATCCCATTGGTCGATGCCTTTATGTTGACGTCACCATATCATAAATTCCTCAAAGACGCGATAAAGAAGAGTACGAAGGAGATTGAAGGAGAAGTGATACTAACACATGAGATTAGTGCAATTATCTTAAGGAAGGAAGCACCCAAAAAGTTAGCCGACCCTGGTACCTTCACTATCCCGTGCTCTCTTGGAATGCTATCCTTTAGCAATTGCTTGTGTGACCTAGGAGTCTCGATAAGTCTCATGCCCCTCTCAGTTGAATAGAGGTTAGGGTTTGGAATATTCAAAGCATGCAAAATTTCATTGGTACTCGCCGACCGATCTAGGAGGATACCACATGGAATGCTTGAAGATCTACCGGTTAATGTGGGAGGAGTACAAATTCCAACTGACTTTGTTGTGCTGGAGATGGATCAAGAACCAAAAGATCCTTTGCTCTTTGGTAGACCCTTCTTAGCCATAGCTGGAGCTTTGATTGATGTGCAGAATGGAACTATAGAGCTTAACTTGGGCAAGGACATCAAAATGAAGTTCCACATCGAGAGTGTGTTAAAGAAACCCACTATTGACAATCAGGCGTTTTGGATCCAAGAGACAGATGAATTTGAAAATGAGCTGCTTGAGGAACTACTCACAAAAGACCAATTGCAAGTTGCACTAAACACACAAATCCAAGATGGGTACTTGCGAATTGAAGCGGAACTCTATAAGTCACTTTTGGATACTTATAAATCACCAAAAGCGCAGTTGTGATGGAAGAGCTGGTAGAATTAGAAGTCAAGGATAAGCAAGAGGGAGCTCAAACAATGGTTCACACATCAGCAGAACACTTGGTCATGCACCTGGCAGCTGACAACACCGAGGAACCACTTAAGGGTACTCCGAATGATTGGTCCGAGCTCAAAGTACCAAAGTGTAGTTGAAAACACTTCCCGCAGGGCTAAGGTACGCTTTCTTAGGACCTAATTCCACATATCATGTGATTGTTAATGATGCTTTAAATGATGAAGAGCTTGAAATGTTGATATCCGAACTTAAACGTTTTAGAAGAGCTATAGGGTATTCTCTTGAGGATATTAAAGGAATTTCACCTAGTTTTTGTGTGCATAGAATTCACTTAGAAGATGAGTCTCACTCTAGTGTAGAGGCTCAAAGGAGATTAAACCCAAACCTTAAAGAAGTTGTGAAAAAGGAAATCCTTAAATTGCTTGATGCGGACGTAATCTACCATCTCTGATAGCAAGTGGGTTTCACCGGTTCATTGTGTCCCCAAAAAAGGAGGTATCACTGTGGTTAAAAATGATAAAAATGAAATGATACCAACTAGAACTATAACGGGGCATAGGATATATATAGATTATAGGAGGCTTAACTCATCTATTAGGAAAGATAACTTCCCATTGCCTTTCATTGATCAAATGGTAGAACGTCTAGCCAATCATAAGTTTTATTGCTTTCTAGATGGGTATAGTGGATTCTTTCAGATCCCTATACACCCAGATGATCAAGAGAAAAAGACCTTTACTTGCCCTTATGGAACTTTTGCTTATAAACGAATGCCATTTGGACTTTGCAATGTTCCCACAACTTTTCAACGTTGCATGATGTCAATATTCTCAGATTTACTCGAGGAGATGGTGGAAGTATTTATGGATGATTTTTCTGTCTATGGCTCCTCCTTCTCCTCTTGTTTGTCAAATCTATGCAGGGTATTGAGCAGATGCGTGGAGACCAACTTGGTGCTTAACTGGGAGAAATACTATTTCATGGTCAAGGAAGGGATCGTTTTGGGGCATAAAATTTCTGAGAAAAGGGGTTGAGGTTGATCAGGCCAAGATAGACGTAATGGTTCAGTTACAACTTCCAAAGACAGTAAAGGACATTAGAAGCTTCTTGGGTCATGCCAGGTTTTATAGGAGGTTCATCAAGGATTTTTGGAAGATAGCTCGGCCACTCACTCGCCTATTGTGCAAAGAGGCAGAGTTTTCATTTGATGACGAGTGTATGGAAGCTTTTAAAACCATCAATTCAGCCCTTGTCTCAGTACCAGATTGGACTCTACCATTTGAGATCATGTGCGATGCTAGTGACTATACGGTAGGAGCGGTCCTTGGACAAAAGAAAGACAAGAAGATGAATGTCATCTACTACATGAGTAGGACACTCGACGATGCCCAAGTCAAGTATGCAACAACTGAGAAGGAGCTGCTGGCTGTTGTCTTTGCATTTGAGAAAATTCAGATCCTACCTAGTTGGTTCAAAGGTCATCGTCCATACTAACCATGCAGCTTTGAAATACTTCATGAAGAAAAAAGATGCGATGCACAGGCTTCTTAGGTGGATACTTCTTCTCCAAGAGTTTGATATGGAGATAGTGGATAAACTGGGCATAGAGAATGGAGTAGCAGATCACCTATCAAGAATGATGGTAGAAGACTCAGTGCCAATAAATGAATCCATGCCGGAATTACAGCAGATGGCACTTTAAACTTCCAAACAGAAAAGGAAGGGGAAAGCCTCACAGGCACAACTCGGGGTAGTGGACACCGAGGAGCAGCAGGATGACCAGAATGAAGTTCTTCCACGGAAAAGGCAGTTTGCGGGTTCAGTACTCCCTTGGTATGATGACTTAGTGAATTATTTGGTGGTAGGAGAGATACCTACGATTTTGGAAGGTTATCAAATGAAGAAGTTCTTCAGAGACGTAAATCACTACTTTTGGGACAAGCCGTATTTTTGCAAGAGTGGATCAGATGGTATGTTTAGACGATGTGTGGCTGAAGAAGAGGTTCAAGGACTGCTAGAACACTGCCATGGGTCTACATATGGGGGACATTTTGCAGCTTTCAAAATGGTTCAGAAGATTTTGCAAGCGGGTTTTTGGTGGCCTACTATGTTCAAAGATGCTCAAGCCTTCATATCAAAGTGTGATCCTTGTCAACGAATGGGAAACATAGGGAAACACAATGAGATGCCTCAAAGACCTATCCTGCACATCTAAGTATTTGATTGTTGGGGAATAGACTTCATGGGACCTTGCAACCCTCTTTCACATGGAAACACATACATCTTGGTAGCCGTATATTATGTCTCCAAATGGGTTGAAGCGGTTGCAAGTCCAACAAATGACGCAAAGGTAGTTATTAAGTTATTCAAGACCATTATCTTCCCTAGGTTTGGAGTTCCACGAGTTGTGATTAGTGACGGAGGATCACATTTCATCAACAAAGCATTTGAGAGTTTGCTTAGGAAGTATGGGGTGAAACACAAGGTAGCCACACCTTATCACCCTCAAACCAGCGGGCAAATAGAACTATCCAATAGGCAGATCAAATCCATACTCACAAGGATAGTTTGTGCTTCCAAGAAAGATTGGGCTACTAAGCTTGACGATACACTTTGGGCATACCGAACCGCTTACAAGACTCCAATAGGAAGAACACAGTTTCAGCTACTATATGGCAAGTCATGTCACCTCCTAGTGGAGATTGAATAGAAGGCGGTATGGACAACAAAACTACTGAACTTCGATCTGAAGACAGCCCAAGAAAGACGGTTGATCAACATGCACGAGTTTGAGGAAATAAGAATCAATGCCTATGAGAGCTCCAAGATCTAAAAGAAAGGAAAAATGGTCTCCATGATAAAAAGATAGCACAGAAAGTGATCTCAGCTGGAGACCGAGTGCTATTATTTAACTCAAGGCTAAAATTGTTTCCCGAAAAGCTTAAGTCAAGATGGACCTGTCCGTTTGAGGTTAAGGAAGTTCGACCGCTAGGAGCAATAACTTTGATCAGTAAAGACGGGGAACCCTTCATGGTGAATGGGCATAGAGTTAAACCTTACGTAGAAAATGAGGAAATTCCAGATAGGACTGTGGCAGTCCTCGACGAGCCACATCAGTCTTGAGCAAGGAGACAGTCGAGCTTGAGACTATAAACAAGCTCACTTGGGTGGCAGTCCCATGGGTATCCTTGTATATATTTTAGTTTTAGCATTCTTTACACTTTTCATGCATTTGTCTTTGATTGAAGGGGAGTTAATCAGGCTTATACCAGGTTCAAAGGATTAAAAGCAGGAAATATGGGTTATCCTCGAAGAAAGGACGGCGAGGGAAGGACCGAGGGTACTGGGTTTTTCAGCAACAAAAGTACAGCCAGCTGTCCAAAGGTCCAGCTCATAAAGTGGTCCCACCAGTCAAAGTGTACTTCTCTGAAGCGTAGGACAGTCAACCTAATCCGAAAATGGAGGATTAGTTAAGCACTTACGATTCAAAATCAAAGGCCACGATGCGGTCAAAGATTGAATAAGACCTCGGGACCAGAGATGCTTCCATTTAAGAGACTGGTCTCCTCCATTGGGAGCATAAAACTCTTTTGCATCCTCGCCTTCCTCCTCTCATCCCTTTTCCATTTCCTCAAAGAAAATCTCACGCTCGCAAGGGAAAAACCGAAGATCCAACACAAAGGCGAGGGGAAAAAGAGACAAAGAATCAAAAAATGGGAAGCAATAATAGAGAGGATGAAGTCAGGAGAGCTTTTGGAGGTTGGAATGTTTCACACCTAGTGAATACAAACAAAGCAAGCAAAGCGGATAACTCGGTCGCACCACCGAATCAACCTTTTTGCCAAACTGCGCGCATATCAGTGGGAGGAACCAAAGCATGGAGGCTATCTGATGTCCGTAGGAAGATTGACAATAAACATAACAGCATCTTTGTCTTCACGCAAGGAGAAACCAGCTCAATGAATCACCAGTTACTGCTCCCTCACACACACTCCTCGGCCCAACAGCCGAGGCGCCGCTCCAAGCGCATACGTGCCATCATAGAGAAGACAGGAGGGCCCTCGTATGCTGAACTCGCCACAAGTGGCGAGGATTTCGACTCCTAGGTACCTACTCTAGTCCTTTCATTGTAAATACCAATGCATCTTTCCGATTGTTTTGTTTGTCGACTTAGGGTTCACCTCTAAGCTTTTATACACACAAGGGACTGTGTTATCTAAGTTTGGGGGAGGGTCCTAGGAGTTACTAACCTTGTGTTTTGTGATTCTTAGTTTATCTTTCATCCGTTTCATCAAGCATGTAAAAATCCGGTTAGATTTTTCTTTATGCATTTGCTTGTTGCATTTCATAGCCTTTCACGACCATGTNATAACCTTTCATGTTTGTGTAAGGCAACTTTGGAAAAGCCAAAAAGGCAGAATAAAAGGAAAAAAGAAAAAGAAAAAGAAAAAAATAATCGGGCAGCAAAATTTTAATGAGAGGGAACCATTTAAGTTGAAAA
>OVBA01008336.1:0-12716 GCA_900406435.1 Lepidium aucheri
AAGTGGAAGAAGTATAGCAAATATTACCCATTTAAAATTTTATAGAGAGTGCAATAAGGCGATTTGGAAGCTACCAAACCCATTTTGAAGGACCTGTTTCTAGGTTCTTCGAGCAAGATACTACAGCAAGCACAACCGTATGTANTCATGTGCCCAAATCCCTAATGAGGTACTCCTCAAAAACAAACACGGATGAACCAAGATCATAATAGGTCAGTTTCAGGGAAATATAATATTTAGCATATAATTTTCATTTGTAACAATGTAGAACGAGGAATAGAGATGCAGGAGAAATGTTATAATGAACGAGTTGACAAAATCAGGGAAATCTTCCACTTAAACGTGCACTATTCGCAATTCTGAATGGGATATGGAGCCGCCATAAGTGAGACATCACCATCTCTAAGCAATGACCAAAACCAGTCTGAATAAGAGAGTATTGCAGCAAAAATTTTAGCAAATTGATGGTCGATCCATGTTTGTCGCTAATATGGAGCCAGGTTTCTCTCCAGTTGGCCAACCGGTTTTGCTAGTTCCAAGTCTAATAGTTTTACTATAATTTATTCCAATGAAAATTATATCCTAAATATTATAATTCCCTGAAACTAACCTATTATGAACTCGGTCCATCAGTGTTTGTTTTTGAGGAGTACCTCATTAAGGATATGAACTCATGGTTCGCATGATTCAAGTACATACGGTTGTGTTTGCGGCAGTATCTTGCTCGAATAACCTAAAAACAGGTCCTTCCAAATGGGTTTGGTAGCTGTCAAATCACTTTATTTCACTCTCTACAAAATTTTAATTGGGTTATATTTGCTATACTTCTTCCACTTTTTGATATTCAATTTTTAAATTTTTCAATAACATACCTACCAAAACGTCAAAATTTTAGTTTATCATAAATTATTTTAATTTATTTCAATTTATTATACTTTTTATTTATTTTAATTTATTTTATGTATTTATTTTACTTTATTCTATTTTATGTAATTTATTTCATTTTATCTTCAATTTAAAATAATTGATTTTAATTTATTTTTAATTTAAAATGATTTATTTTAATTTACTATAATGTTCTATAATTTATTTCAATTTATTTTCTCTTTGAAATAATTAATTTTAATTTATTATAATTTACTATAATTTATTCTAATTTATTTTAATTTATTTTTAATTTAAAATAATTTATTTTAATTTATTATAATTTATTTTAATTTATTTTAATTTATTTCTATTATATTTTAATAAAATTTATTTGACCGTACACGTGTCACGTGTTCATCCATACACGTGTCACGTTAACGGTTGACTAACGGAGATAACGGTCAACATTGATTTTGGCCGAAAAATAATAGTTCGTGTATGAAATTTACAGTTTTTATCAATAAACTTAGGTTTATGTCTGGCACACAAGTTCGTGTATGAATTGGCACGACGTCAAAAGTTTATATAGGTTTCTACCGTTTTCCCCAGAAGTATCCGCATATATATCTCTTTACTTTTTCTTGAAATAATGTTTTAACTAATAAACAAAAAATCTAACCAAAAATTATAAATAAATAATTTAAAAAAGTTTCTCACACACACAAAAGAAAAATTGTAATAAATAACATAAAAAATTTTGGTATTTAGTTTTGAGGTAAGGTATATACTCATAGCTCTCTGTAAAAAAATACATAACTGTTTTGCTCCTATTTCTATTCACCTCTCTCATCCTCTCTGTCTTTTACGTTACTTTTTTTTTCTTTTTTTTTTCTTTCTTTTCTAATCTCTTCTTTATTTATCAGAGAGAGAAAAACAAAAGCCAAAGGAAAACATGAGATGAAAGTTTTGTTTCGTTAGCTCTTGTTCTTAGTCTCTTCTTCACTTTTTGTGATCGGTTTAAAGTATTTTATAATCGTTGTTGCTTTTGTTTATTAATTTGTTTAAACTCAAATCTAAGATTTTATTCATTTATAGCTTGTTGAGTTAATGTTAAAAAAAATTCATACCTTTTAGATTTTTCAATCTCCATGAACCTCTGTTCAAAGTTTCGTACTTAATTTGTCAAGATTTCAGAGCCTTGACGAACACAGAGAATGATGGAGAACTCCGGAAGTTGATTCGTTGGTTGTATGTTTGAGCGAATTTCAGTTGAATTGAGAGTTTTTTGGCTTAATCACCAAGGATTCTAACTCTTGACGACTTTTATTTTGTAGATTTATTATAATTTTGTAAATTATGAACAACAACCATAGCTAGGATTGCAGATTAGCATTAAACATCCACGAAGAGAATAAAGAGGATTTGACCAATAACTATTATTGTAACTGATAATTATTATTTTAACTGATAACTGTAATTGTAACCGATAACTATTGTTGTGATCGATAAATATTATTATATTCGATAAGTATCTAATTATCAGTTATTGAAATTAGTTTGTAGACTTAAGAAGAGGAAGAAAATCAATCAGTGATGGTGAAAGTGGAAAAAAACCAATTAGTGATAGAGGAGAAAAGAAATCAATCGGCAGTAGTGGTTGCACTATTCTAGGTTAGAAGCATACTTACTGATTTTTTGAAAATAATAATGTTTGCAGTTATATTAAGTGTGTGCAATTATATTAAATGTTTCCGTAATATATGCGCCTTCGTGATCAATTTTCCAAGTGAAGTGTCCTAGAGTGCAAGGGAGTGTTTACAATTATATGCAAAACATTCTTGTTTTCGTAAAATAATAAAGTTACGGTTAAATATATTGTTAACCGTGTTTGCAATTATATTAAATGTTTCCCTTATATATGCGTCTTCATAATCAATTCCCCAAGTAAAGTGTCCTAAAGTGCAAGACAATGTTTAAAGTTATATGCAAAACCTTCTTGTTGTCGTAAAATAGTAAAGTTACGGTTAATATATTGTTAATTATTATGATCTGATTTAAAGGTTAACGTTCAGTCCATCATATCACGAGAATATATTGTCCCGAAGAAAAATACCAAGGGTGCGATGAAGAAACCGACGAGATGGCCGATCACATGTTGTGGATGATTCCACAAGGTGTGAAGAGATGGACAAGCTTGAGTACCCCTGCAAGATATTGTTCTCTGTATTTGTGGAAAAGAACCTGTATATGACCATCCACTATTATGCTTATTTATATTTCATGTACTGCATAAGTGTATTTCATTTTGTAAACTCTTATCCTTTTTTATCCAAACATCCTTTGTACATAATTTTGCAGCTAACATATACGTTTCTAGTTAACATATATGTTTGCAGCTAACTTATATGTCAGGGTACTTCGTTTAGAATATGAGGTTCTTAAATAGCAAGTTCTGCGACTTTGTTTCTAATGCATATGAATAAGTTGGCTGTAAATAAATTTTTTACCGTTATATCTTTTTCGCATACTTATATACTGATAACTTACAAAAGGGTTTTCTTCACTCTAGCGTATGTTAAGATATCGGGTTGTTTGTTAAGATAATAGTTATATGATAAATTAATAATTATCGGTTATCTTAATAGTTATCGGTAAAATTATTTTCATCTTCTTCCTAGGTGTTTAAAGCTTATCTGCAACCCTAATTATGGTTGTCATTGAAAATTTACAAAATTGTAACGAATCTACAAAATAAAAGACATTTAGAGATAGAATCTGTGATAAATATTGATGAAATCAAACCCAAAATACAAGAGTTAGAATCCACTATAATCTACAAATCAAATATGTCATTATCAGAGTAATTTTTGATCCTCAAAGCTTCCAAAATCCAATTTCTCAATACCAATTTTAATGATTTCTCTGAAAATCAAAGAAACAAAAACTCTCTTCATTGCAATTTTGTGGCGGTCATCATCACTTCACACTTTCAAAGACTTTTAACTTAAAATTATTTCTATATCGGCTAAACTACACATCTTTCGCCAACATTACAAACTTGACATAATCAACAGAATGTCATTAATCGTTTTACAGTTGCTGAAGAAAATTTGCTTATATCTTCCATCAAATTGTTGTCTCTCACTTAGAGAGCAAGTTGGAGATGGTGGGCCAAAGTTAGAGAAATCTTTTTTTCAGGGAGTGTTTTGTCTTCTCCATCATATGGCCCACTGCTATCTACCTAAATACAAAAACTACATGATACTTTCTTAATTAGTTTTGGTATTTATGATAGTTACATAATTCTCT
The DNA here is from genome assembly GCA_900406435.1 of Lepidium aucheri. Taxonomy (NCBI): domain Eukaryota; kingdom Viridiplantae; phylum Streptophyta; class Magnoliopsida; order Brassicales; family Brassicaceae; genus Lepidium; species Lepidium aucheri. Next base: position 4,177 of record OVBA01008336.1, read on the forward strand.
CAAAAAAAATCGACACCTTCTCCACTTCTTTTTCACTCTTAACCCGGTTGATGAAAAGAAGAAAGTTGTGGAACATGTGAAGCCACGTTATATAATTTATGTGACAATTGTTAGAATCATGAAGAACATGAAAACTTTGGGACATCATCTTGTTTCCGAGTATGTTGAGCAATTGAGTAGAATGTTCAAGCTTAATAGACTGATATTAAAACAATAAAGAATCTTACGGAGGATTTAATTACTAAAGATTACTTGTAGACAGATAAAGAGAATTCTAACATGTTTAGGTACCTGACTTAGGTCAAAAACAATTATGTATGTGGTTGGATTCATGAAAGGTATTTGCAGCAAAGTGTCTGCTTTTTTATATAAATCTAAATTCAACTCTACATTAGTCTTATAAGTTTATACACAAATGTCATTTGCCACTTCTTCTTTTAGCCACATCGGCACAGACAAGAAGAGCGTAGGATTACAATTTTTGTCAAGGACATTGAATACCTAGTTACCCGATGTGCAACTTGTTCCCTTCCCTGTAGTTAAACCTAACAGAAGATCCAATGATTTCAGATAATAGATGATAATATCTTGGATCAAAGGTTTAATAACAAGCCACTCATCATGTTGAAGAGCCTCCACAATTGCCTCAGCATCAATTTCAAACTGGATTGAATTGTAACCAAAATATAAGGTAGTGAAGATATACGAAGCCTTTCAAATTTCATCTCTAAAACTGAAGCGGCTCTCATAATATTTTTTGGCATCAATCCATCTAACTTCTTTGAACTGATCCCGTAATACCCAACCTAAACCACCATCGCCAACTCCTTATCCCAAGTAGCACCAGAGTTACATTTAAAATAGGGATGTCTTGGTGGAATTCATTTCTTAGTCACTTGTGTAGGCATACGTTGAGGTAAGATCTTGTTTTCAATGCTAATACTTTTCCTCCACTTATCCTCGTCCTCAGCAGCCCTCTCAACCAAATCTTTCCCATCAAAATTAACTTCTTCATAAAAGAAAGCATTTCTAGCTTTTTATAACCCCCAAAGTATCAAAGGGCTGAATCTCTCAAACTTCTCTTTTGAAGGGTGTTCTTTTGAGACATTGAGCACATAATATATATTTGCAAACATCGAATCAGACATTTTTCCAATAGGAGGGGCAGAAATTGGAGATTAGGTCGAAACAAGTCTTGCACAAGTACATTTAAAGGGGAAATGGTTACCCAACTCCACATCCATGCAACATCTACTACATTGATCATCTTTTAACAGCTTTTTCTTCCTTAAGTTCCTTGTAGCAGGTAAAAAATTTGAAACACATTTCCATATGAAGTGTTGGATCTTGGGTGGAGCCTAAAGCTTCAAAATCTGTGCAAGCAAGGCATCCAAACTTGGTTGGGAAACCTCATATACGATATTCCTTGTCTAAATGATATGGTTAAGAGCCCAGTAGCCCGATTTTACATAATAGTTTCCTCTTTTGTTGAAACTCCATTAGAAAACCATTCAACTCCTCCAAGATGAATATGAAGTATGTCCTTAATATATATTGGTTCTCACAAATAACTAAAGCTTTCCTCTGTCCCAATCTCTTCTATCTTCTATTAGCACGTCGCAAACTTTCATCTCTTCAAGAAAAGAACCAGAAATTATTGCAGACTGGCCTCAAGACAAAGGAGCTTTACATGGATTGGAGGGGATTCAGAGGTTAAGAGATTCACCATTAGCCACACTTCTCTGAGTTTCCACCTCAATCAGCTCACACGCACTCATCAAACTACGCCACATATATGAAGGTCTTGAAACTTGTCGAGCATTAAGAATGGAGGAGTTATGGAAGTATCTTCCCTTATAAACCTTAACAACCAAAGTTTGAGGCTTAGTTAGAATTCTCCCTCTTACTTTCTATGACATTGAGTTATCCAATTTTTCAAGTGAAGTCCACGATTATCATGACCAATTTTCTACCAAAATTTTATCATTTCAGATATTAGTTGATCAATAGTCGTGAAGCGTCTGCTTATATATTAGAAGTCTATCTGGATATTATCTCGAACCAAATTATTGGCTTCATTTTCATGTTTTCTTTTTAAATATTCCGTCATGTTTTTTTCTCATTTTTTGGGATGAAATTTTGCTTCGTAGGGTTTTGTTTCTTGGATCTTCAAATCAAAATATTTAAATGCCTAAATGAATGAAAAAAAAACTTTACTTCTTAGTTATGATTTTGACTTGGTCTTCTTTGAAAAGTTGTTTACTTCTTAAACTACATGAATTGTTTGAAGAATTTGAGATGAGATCATATCTTTTTGTGACAGGAATCAGTTCAGACAGAGCAATTACCAGAGAGTAACAATTAAATGATGGTTATGCTCTCGACAGAAGGAAGTGAAAAGAATAATTAATACGATTTTTATGTCAAAACCTTCTTAAAAACAAATTTTGATGTAGAAAAAGTAAAAGGAAACATAATCCAAAAAGAGTGATACTTCATAAACCTCTCCGAATAAAGAGAACAACGACAATAATCACCAACGGTAGATTTATCATTTTGACTATTCTGTGAAATTTATATTCGAATTAACTGGTTTGGTTCACTCTTTCATTGACTCTGTAGTTGATCAATATGTTTATTTAAAATTTGTTTTGATGAATCATCTACTTAATAGTTGTGCGTGAGTAATAAGATAGTACGCAGTGAATTCAATCGTAATAATCAATTTAGATAAGTTAACATCAAAATCGTTGAACACTAATATCACCTTTTTCTTTTCTTTTTTTATCTTGAAATAATAAAATCTTTTAAGAAACGTATTGATATCTGTTTAATTACCAAAATTACAATATATAAAAAAATTAGTTCTGCCATACGAACTTTAATACTATGGTAAAACCTCTATAAATTAATAATGATTAGCTTTAAAAATTATTAATTTAGCGAGGTATTAATTTATCCATAAATTAATATTATTAATTTATAGAAAAATTTGTAAAAAAGTACAGATATTCTTATATGAAAAATAGAAATTCTTTATAGCACATATTATTCTAGAAAATTCTTTGTTTAAACTTCCATTTATTTTGATGTTTAAATATTTCAAAATAATGTTGATATTCCATTTTTCTTTTAACTTTCATTTTTCTTTTGTTTAGGTCGAGAATGAATTTCTTATTTATACTAATAGTGCTTTAATATGATTTTCAATCTTACATCTTTTTTAACACACATCCTAGAAATTACTTCTCATCTTAAAGTATTATAAAATCAACCATGACATATCAAATTCGAAAAGAGTTATGTGAGTATAAAAGAGACCATATCACGAGTACTCAAAAAGATCTACAATTATGGCTTGAAGAAAAGTTCCATTTAAAACTTAGTCAATGTACAATCTCAAACACACTTAAACGATCAGCTGAATATCTTTCTACTAATCTGAAAATCGGAAATAATATCAAGCAGCATAAACCAGCAAAATATCCAGAAATGGAAAAAAATATTTTTGAGTGGTTTCTCCAATACCAAGACCGAGTGAATATGATGGGAGAACTAATTTTAGAGAAGGCAAAAGAGACAATGAAACTTGTCTACCATCAAGAGGATTTGTGAACACCAATTTTCTCAAGGTTGGCTTGAAAAATTCAAGTTACGACATGGTATCAAATCATTTTGTTGTTTTGGAGAAAGCAGTTTAGTCGATATGCAAGACATGGAGAAAAAACTAGAAGCTATAAGGGAAAAAATAGATAAGTTCTCTATGAAGGATGTTTTAAATATGGATGAAACTGGTTTGTTTTACAGAGTACAAGCTGATCATTCTCTTGCTACGAAACAACGTGAAGGAAAAAAGCAAGACAAATAAAGATTAACAGTTGTTATTTGCTGCAATGAAGATGGGTCTGAAAAAATTCCTTTATGGATCATTGGAAAATTTGCAAAGCCACGTTGTTTCAAGAATGTGAACATAAATAGCTTGAATCATCATTATCGTGCCAACAAAAGAGCTTGGATGACGGATATAATTTTTGAAGAATATATTCGTTGGTTTGATCAGATCATGCATGCTAGAAGAGTTTTGTTAGTGGTAGATAATTGTCCAGCACATGCGCGTAGTATTAAAGGATTATGTAATGTTGAGTTATTCTTCTTACCATCCAACATGATATAAATAATTTAACCTTGCGATGCTGGAATAATAAGAGCTTTTAAGATGCACTACCAGAGGAGATTTTACTGTGAGATTTTAGAAGGTTATGAGTTGGGACAGCTTAATCCAAATAAGATGAGTATTTTGGATGATATCAACTTTGCAGTCTTGACTTGGACAATTAATACTCATCAAGATACCATAGCAAATTGTTTTCGACATTGCAAAATTCGTTCAAAAGAAATTCTCTCAGAGATTTCAGAAGCTGGATCAGCTTGTGGTAATGTTATTAATGAACTTAAAGCTTTGATTAATAATTTTGGTTATCATAATAAAATGGATCTCAACACTTTACTTGACTATCCAAGTGAAAATAATACATATTCAAAAGTTTAGAGTTTAGAAAAAATTGTGGCTTCTGTAATTAATGTTGATGAAGAAGTCGAAGATGATGATGAAGTTTTGGAACCAGTTACACGCCAGGAAGTAATCATCGCGTCTAGAACTTTTCAAAAGTTTTGGATACAAATCGAAAAGACAAAACCAGAGGTTTTACAAGCAATAAGGAAAGTTAGAGATGAACTCCAGCGAGATTCCAACTTCAAGGAAAGACAAACAACAATAAAATCATATTTTGCTAAATTATCTTAAGTATACTTATGTATGCCTAAAATTTATAATTATCAAATAATTGGAACCTTTTTTTTACAAAGGAAATTCAAAATAATTATTATCTTATTAATTTATTAAATTTGATCAAATTTTAAGCTGGTCCGACTTGAGACCAGAGAATTTTTTTCCTTTATAGAGATTATTAATCTATCGAATATTAATTTATGGAAATTATACTATAGTTATTAATGAGAATTTTTTTTGTGTTATGCAACTTTCAAGTTTTAAATTCTCAAGAATGCCAATAAAACTAAAAATCCTCAAAGATATCATTTTGACCAAGTTTGACTTGGATTAAAAGAAAAAAATACACCTATTCCTTCTTCTGCCTTCTTTTACCTTATTCTTCCTTCTTCATTCTTTCATTCTTTCTTCTTCTTTCTTCCTTCTTCTTTTTCTTCCACACTTTTCTAGATTCTTCTTTCTCTGTTATTATTTTAATTATCTCTCATTGTCTCTCTTATTCTCTTTCATTTTCCTTTCTTTATTATTTAGAATTTCTATTTATGTTTTTTGACCATGTATATATGTTCTGATAGTCATATTGGCAAATATCAATTTCATGTCAATGTCCATCGATTTTACTAACATATTCATCGTTTATGTCTATGTGCGTCGTTGAAACCAAATCTCTCATTTTTTTTTCCATTTGTCATGTGTCGTTGATTTATTCGTCTCTGTCCATATCCATGTCCATCTCCATCTTTTATGTCTATGTCCGTTTTAGACATATTCATGTCTAAAACTATCTCTACATTCTTCAATGTTCACGTCAATCACTTATTTTCATGTCCACTGTAAAACATAGTTTTGTCATTTTTTTTTCCTTTGCCACATGTCGGTGATTCATTTGTATATGAACATGTCCTTGTCTATTTTAGACATGTCTATGATCATGTCTAAAATTATCTTTACATTTTTAAAGCTCGGTTGTTCGGATTTAGATTATGGACTTTATGCCTACGACTAGGCGAATGAAAATGTTGTTCATTTAGTATAACTTGAAACCTAAACTTTTGAATGATGACAGATTAAAACAACAGTATCAATAGAGTTAATATAGCAATAAAGAGGCCACTAGCCTTAGTGGCTAGGAGACTAGGTTTAAAGCCTCTTAATTAAGTGGCCAGTCGGAAAAAAAAACACAGCATAAGAAAATTAAGAGAAATAGTAGCAATTACTAATTAGTAAAGTACCAATGCTAATTAGAGTATACATTGCAAGTGGGTTTTAGTCTAGTGGCTGGTAGTAAATCTACTAAAGACAGGTGTACATGCACCATGGATCGAGTCATATTATATACAAGATTTATGTAGAAATTTGGCTAATAGGTCTGCCTTTGTGGCCCATATTAATATTGCCGTTGATAAAAAAAATTAGAGTATACATTGTAGGTTAATAATGTGCTCAAAATGGATCGTCCATTTATGCTTTAATAACAAAAATATTTTGTATTCTAATATTCACATCCCAAATTGATTTACTTATTAAGCGAAATATATAATCTATGGATCATTTCACTTATTTGGCTAATTTAGTTTTGAGTTAAATTCTATGAGCTTTAATAATTTCAAATTATCAGTTTTTCATTATATATATTTATATATATTTGTGATTTCAATAACTTTTAGAGCATTCAAAATTTCAAAAACATTATGTATATTTAATAGAGGAATTACTAAAAATTTCCCTTTTCGAAATGTCATTTTTCAAAACATACTCGTGATAACCATTTCTCTACTCCAATTTTCAAAGAAAATGGTAGATTTTAAAAAGGGTACATGCCAATAGAGATATTTATAAAAATCCCATTTAATATGAGTTTGAATCTTTTTTTTTTTTACATACGGAATGAGTGAGAATTTTAGAGTTTTCAGGTTCAACGCCTTCTAACAACTTTAACTATAAGTTTTTGGCCATGTAAACATTAGATTACAGTCCAATAGTGATTTACATATCTAGCAGTACCCCATAGAATATGTACCCTAAATTAGTCAAATAGTAAAAATCCGGATCACTAGAATTATCAAAGAAAAGAAACTGTTGTTATTATTTTTTCCTTTTCTGAAATTCTTTATATGAAAAATAAGTGTTTTTTTTTTAGGCATTAACTGGTTTAGGTATGGATAAATAAGGTTCTCATAAGTTTTGCAACAAATGCATTAGGTGTATCTGAAAGTTGAACAACGTTCATGCATATATATCACCAAGTTCAAACAATTCTCTCTGTAGATATTCAAATATAATCTGATAAGGATTTTTCAATATCTGATGGTCTTGAATTCCTCTTGTTAGCCTTACCAACCTGGATATACCGCTCCACCACCTCCTATTCAGCCTGAAGACACCGTGATTGACATTGGGTAGGGCTATTTCTGCTTCTGTCTCCTCTTAATTTATTTAAGGTTGGTTATATTTGTTTCTGACATATGCAAGATCGTTGCAGTGGAGGATGGACAATCTCAGGGTTTGGATTTGCATGATCCTCGGCTCCTTGCCATTGCAGAAGCTGAACGTCGGTATTTGGAGTCTGACTATGTGGAGTACACAGCTTCAAACGCCAGTGGGGCTGCATTTTGTCGCTCAGCTGCTTTAATTGTAAGCCATAAAGCTTTTAGGCAAAGTTTTATTTAGTGTCAACAACCCCTCGCTTGTGAATAAACACGTTTGTTTTTTCACAGTTAATGGCTCTTCTTCTCTTACGTCATGCACTGACCATAACAGACGATGCTGCTGATGGAGAAGAAGATGATCCATCTTCAATACTATCTGTAAGCTGTTTTTTTGGACTCAAGAGCAGTTCATGCTTAAGAGTATTGCAAGTTTTAACACTAAACCGCAAAATCATCTGATTCTTATCGTAGCTTGTCTTGCTCCGAGCTGCTGGGTTTCTTCTTCCATGCTATATTATGGCTTGGGCCATTAGTATTCTACAGCGCCGAAGACAAAGACAGGTTAGTATAAGAACTCGTACAAGGATCTGCCATTACAAACTCTCTTTTCTCTGTCGTGAGAATCAAACTGAAACATAAGTATTGACTTCATGGAACACGAAACAGGAAGCTGCAGCTTTGGCTACACAGTTTGCATTGGTGCTTCAGTCAGGTCAACCTCGAACGGTTCACTTCACAGTAGCACCAGGACCATCATCATCCTCTACTCATGCGACTACATCTACACAAGAACATGACGATCCTGTCTAACGATTTCTGTTCTAGTATCATAAACATGGAGCCATAACAAGGTACAATGTGAACCAAATGAAAATTTGACATTTGTAGATTTAGAAATGTCAATAGGTCTGTTTTACTACTTTTTTCAAATAATTGTCTTAAATTTTGAATGTATCTTTGTAAACAATTTGACTATTGGATATATAAGAATACAAAAGATTTATGAACAAAATTTCTAAATCCATCAAAATCAAGCTCCAATAAACTCTACTTAGCTTGTGAATCATTTTGATCTTCTCCAACATTCCCACGACTAGAACAGTGCTTACATGTCATAACAGGTGGAGTTATATGCAAAACCTGATCAATCCTTTTCTCAATCCAAGCCAATCTCCTCTCAAAGCTCAACACACCTCTATGCATATTCCTTACATCAATCTCTGCGACCTTAGCACAAACCCGCAAAAGAATGTAGTAATCCGCATGAGCTGCATATACGTATGCTCCATCTTCTTTCTTCCTCACATATTGCAGATAATCTA